>JADRCD010194155.1:0-22913 GCA_019843815.1 Montemys delectorum | reverse complement strand
ATCGGGGGGGGGGGGGGGGGGGGGACTATTCCTGATAGTGATGAATAACATGGTGACAGGCTGGCAGTGTCATTTGATAGGATGCTTGGGGAGGGTCACTCTAGGGAAGAGACCTCACAGCTCACTAGGAGTCATTCCATGAGACGCCATGAAGCCACATTCTAGACAGAGGAAAAATACATTTTCTTACCTAAAAATGGAGAGAGGAAACTTTCCTTCTACAGCACCAAGAGCAAAAGGATTTCAAGTTCCCCCAAATGTTTCTCGTGGCCCATCAGTTCCAGTCCAGACGGCCCAGGACAATTCAATGCTTTAGGTTTAGGGTGGAGCTGCTCAACAAAAGCCTAAGCCCACAGTGGCTCCCACCTGTTTGGGGCAGTGAATACGGACAGATCAAACACCTTAATGCTGCTGTGCCGTCATGAGCATGTATCTTGTTCTGGAATGTTCCTCTACATTATCTTTCTTTTACCAATCTCAATTGCCAGAGGAGGAGGGAAAGAAAGAGGAGGAGAAGAGGAATGAAGAGGAAGAGGAGGGGGAGGAGAGAAGACACCACAGGTTCATCACAATAAAGCACTGGTGTGGTGACTCTCAAGTGAGGAAAGACTGGGAGAGCTGAAGGTCAGCCTCCATTTAGATGCCCAACTAAATCACACAATGGACCCTGGACCCTGGTCTCCTCGGATGCAACGAGCAGGAGGGTACTACCTGTTACAGCTTTGGGAACGTACTGAAGCGAAACCGCACCACACATGAACCATTTTTAAAAAAAGTCAAAGTTCGCCCCCTCTTTTGTTGGGGGAGATAATAAACGAAGACAGTGGCAATATAACAGGTAGTAATCATTGCTACTGAGGCAAAATAGGGAATGAGGAGGTGGGGGGTGGGGCAGAGAGGAAAGAAGGCAACAATCTAGTAGGTGCTCTTGGGGGGTAGAGCAGGCAGCAGGTGCAAAGGCTCTAAGCAGGGACTGCCCTTGCTTGGGGTGTTCCAGGAAACATCAAGGAGGCCAGCATGTTAGAAGCATGACAGAGCAGAAAGAGTGACAGAGATGAGGTAGAGTGGAGGGAGCTCTGGCTCCTCAGCCAACTCCAGAGCCAGGGGCTCAGCACGTACTGCAGAAAGAGTTTGAAGTTGGTGGTACTTCCTCCCATGTGGCTGGCATGGGAGGAAGCTTGAGGACCAGGGCTGGTTTCAACTCAAGTCTAAGTATGGGGGCTTTAACTCTCCTTCTCACAGTGCTTAGCTTGGGATGCACAGTGGCTCAGCGAGTCAGGCCTCACTATGGGTGTCAGACATATCATTTTTGAAAACAGAATCCATTCAGTCTCATGAAACCAAGCCCTGCCTTTCAACATGAGTGACTGTCGAGGGATCTATACGTACGCATCCACATTGGTCCTTCATGTGCTATGGCTTCTGAGTCTGTGGGTTTACTCACTTGCTAGAGTGCATTTGTCACCCATAAATCAATGTTGATTTGTGCTTTCCGGTCAGTTTTAGACATGTACACAGCAGCAGAAAAAAAAAAAACTTGAGTCACTCTTCAGGAGCGTTCCCAGGGGGGAAGTGAAGCCAGGCGACGGCTTCCTTTGTGCTTCAGTTGTCGCAAACAAGTGCCTTTTGTGCGATCGACTTAGTGCAGTGCTTTTTGGATTTTTTTCTTCATACTTGTGTATTCTCGAGTCTGCTGTTTGAAACATTCCTGAACAGGCTGCGTGCTCTCCAGCGTTCCTAAGCGCAACAAGCTGTGCCGTGCTTTACCGAGGAGTTTTGTCTTTGACAGGTTCTGTTCAGCTGTGCGATACAATGCTGTTGGAGGAGAGTCGATTTTAATGAGTACGTATATGGAATAAGGTGTCTCGAACAGAAACGCATCAGACAGGGTTATGTATGGATTGGCAGATGAAAATATGACCAGAGGCTTTAGAACATGTCAAGATTCTAACCTTGTACTTCAACGGTGGTTCTGAATCACCGTTTGGTGGTGTTATAGAAAACAGGTAAACGGAATTTTAAAAATTGACTACATAGGGCCAAATGCTCTGCCATAGAAGTACACTGGGAATGACTGTATAGGGATGTTAGTTTCACCTCACACTGTCAGTGTAAGATTTCAGGATTCAAAAGAGTACTGATAGTCCTTTTAATAGACAAAAGGGCTCTCTAACCCTGCCAAGTGTTTCTGGACTCCAGGTGAGGGTGGATGTATGAGCTCGTCCCCTTAAACTCAGGTATTCAGACATGTGCATACAGTTGGTAGTGCTGTTTGGGGATGTTTAGAAGATGCAGCCTTGCTAGGACATCATTTGAGATTAAAAAAAACCTTGCCCCACTTCCAGCTTCATGCTTGTGTTTGAAGTTGTGAGCTCTTTTGTTTCTTGCTCTTGCCCCCATGTCTGCAGTTTGCTGCCATGCCTCTGCCCCACCACTGTGTATTTGTATCCCTCTGGAACAGTAAGCTAAAATAATGTCTTCCTGCTGTAAGTTGCCCTGGTCATGGTGTTTTGTCACAGCAATTGACAAGTAACAATGTTTCTTCTTGTTTCCAGGGCAAAATGTTGGCCAATCATTTGGAGAGGAAAATAGGATCAAAGAGATACACAAAATAGATCACAGGATTTGCTTCAATTAAACGGAAACCATGATATGTGTAAGCAGAGGTCACACTTTCTGTACACCCTTGAAGATGACTTCTTCCCTGGGGAAACATAACCAGGTCCATCTGCTGCCACTGTCTCAGAACAGTCAGAGTCCAGTTCTCAACCTGATGGCTTCCATGAGAAGACAGCAGCTGCTCACTGGATGTGTGGACTCAGGCAAGTTTCATAACCCTTGTCTCAGTTTCTTCCTTTATAGAGATGGGGACGGCATCCTCATTTCCTTGTCTCACTGCAAAACAGGTTAGTACTCGAAGAAACTTGAGAACAAAGCTTCGCAAAGTGTACTATACTAGCTTTGTATGTTTTCCTAGCATCCATATAACATCCCTCTGGATGCTGTTCCTGAATGCCAGTAAGACCTTTAACCAAAAAATGCTCAACACTCTTGCCATGTCAGTAGCATGGCTTAGCAGACAAAACTCAGAACGAGGAGTCAGGAGTTCTCTTTCTGTTTCCTGTTTGCTGATAACTTGGGCTCTTGGGACCTCTTCTTCACCTGATAAAAATAGAAGCAACTGAGTTTGACATCTCTTCTGCATTCTCACATCTCTTATTCTCCTTCCCAGTATTTTGCAGCATCACAATGGGCTGTTGTTACTAAGCACCAGCAAGATTTGCACCAAAGAAATACTAAGGCTCTTCTTGTATATGCAGCAATAGCTTAAAGGACAAAACCCAGACTGAAGTGGATTGGAATGGCCAGCCAGTGCAGAGCAAAATCCAGCAATTTGGAAGCCAAGACCAGTTTCCTGAGGTACTGTGGCTACTCAAAGGATGATCTTTTGGTCAGACCAGCATCCTTTCTGTGGTACAGTTGGGGTTTAGTTTGGGTTCTTTGTCTCCTATATCAGCCTGAAGTCTATGATCACTGTAGGGGAAATGAGTGGATTGGGGAATCCTATTTACTTGGTAGGAGCAACTGTGATTCATCTGGATGTGTTACTGATAGCTTCTACTGTGCTACAATTAATGCTCATACATTGCAACATTTTATTTTTTTTACCCCTTTTCTTCTTTCTTTTTTCTTTCTTTCTTCCTCTCTCTCTCTTTCTCTCTCCTCTCTCCCTCCCTCTTTCTCTCTCTTTCCTTCTTTTTTGTCATATTCTTTAAAATTTATAAAATATTATAACAATAAAAATGAGTATTATAAAAGATGTTTGATATAAAACAACGATCAATTTAACAGTTTTATGTAGATGCTTGTCTACGGCAACAGTGGAAATACAAATGTTTTTTTCAATATAAATTTTAAATAACTCCAAATGTATTAACTGTATATTTCAAAATAATACATCACTACTAACATTTTCTTAAAGGAACCTAAATATATAAAGTGTTTTTGTTTGTTTGTTTTGTATTTAGTAGAGCTTAAAATCTTGGCTCTTACTGTGGCAACTTGATACAAGAATTACAAAATTCAAGAAAAGCATTCAGTCTCACTCTTTGTTGTTCTCTTACAAGCCCCCTCCCAATTTAATTGTCTACATTACTTTTGGGTATATAAATACTTTTAAAATATGTAAGCTGTTCTGAAAACCATAGTATAGGGTAAAAACATGAAATAAACAATACTACTAATAGGCTGAGATAGGAGAAGCGAGATCTCAAGACCATTATGTTGTACACAGCAAGACACTGTCACGAACAAACAAGCTGAAAGTGTATATGGATTGTATAATATTGGACCTATTTCTCCAATTACCAAATTAGAGAGACCATTGGATGACAATCAACAAATTTCTAATTCCACATGTTTTTGGATTTCAATCGATTTAGAATATGTTGGTAATATTAATTTTCATATTAAGATATTAAGAAAAATAATTGTTACTTCCTGTTGTTTTTGTTGTAAGAGGTGGAATTAGATTTGTGTGGATTTGTTGAAAGATTACTTTCTTGCTTCTTCTAGGGTGTAGTTTTGCTCCTTATGTTGATGTTTTCCATCTATTATCCTTTGTAGGGCAGGATTTGTGGAGAAATATTGTATAAATTTTATTTTGTCATGGAATATCTTGTTTTCTCCATCTATGGTAATTGAGAGTTTTGCTGGGTATAGTAGCCTGGGCTGGCATTTGTGTTCTTGTAGGGTCTGTATGACATCTGCCCAGGATTTTCTAGCTTTCATAGTCTCTGGTGAGAAGTCTGGTGTAATTCTGATAGGCCTGCCTTTATATGTTACTTGAGCTTTTCCTCTTACTGCTTTTAAAATTCTTTCTTTGTTTAGTATATTTGATGTTTTGATTACTATGTCACGGGAGGAATTTCTTTTCTGGTCTAGTCTATTTGGAGTTCTGTAGGCTTCTTGTATGTTTATGGGCATCTCTTTCTTTAGGTTAGGGAAGTTTTCTTCTATAATTTTGTTGAAGATATTTACTGGCCCATTACCTTGGAAATCTTCACTCTCTTCTATACCTATTATCCTTAGGTTTGGTCTTCTCATTGCATCCTGGATTTCCTGGATGTTCTGGGTTAGGAGCTTTTTGCTTTTTGCATTTTCTTTGACTGTTGTGTCAATGTTTTCTATGGTATCTTCAGCCCCTGAGATTCTCTCTTCTATCTCTTGTATTCTGTTGGTGATGTTTGCATCTACGACTCCTGACTTCTTTCCTAGGTTTTGTATCTCCAGGGTTATCTCTCTTTCTGATTTCTTTATTGTTTCTATTTCCATTTTTAGATTCTGGATGGTTTTGCTCATTTCCTTCACCTGTTTGATTGTGTTTTCCTGTAGTTCTTTAAGGGACTTTTGTGTTTCCTTTTGAAGGGCTTCTAGCTGTTTACCTGTGTTCTCTTGTATTTCTTTGAGGGTGATGTTTATGTCTTTCTTATAGTCCTATATCATCACCATTAGAAGTGATTTTATATCTGAATCTTGCTTTTTCTGTGTAATGGTGTGTCTAGGACTTGCTATGGTGGGAGTATTGTGTTCTGATGATGCCAAGGAACCTTGGTTTGTGTTGCTTATATTCTTACACTTGCTCCGCATCATGTTTATCTCTAGTGCCACCTGCTCTTGCTAAACCTGACTGAAGCCTGTCCTTCCTGTGATCCTGGTTGTATCAGAACTCCTCAGAGTCAAGCTGTCTCTGGGATCCTGTGATTCTGGGATCCTGTGACCCTGGGCTTGTTAGAGCACCTGGGAGTGGAGCTTCCTCTGAGTGTTGTGGGACTGGCTGCAGAGTTTGCACCCAAGTCTGCTCAGGGCACCGGCTGTCTCTTCCTTCCTTCCTTTCTTCCTTCCTTCCTTCCTTCCTTCCTTCCTCCCTCTCTCTCTCTCTCTCTTTCTTTCTTTCTTTCTTTCTTTCTTTCTTTCTTTCTTTCTTTCTTTTTTTAAATACTTTCCTTTGAATTGGGATCTCCATGCTGTAAAATTGCTCCACCTTTGAACGTATCTTCTCTGCCTCCATCCCCATTATTTTTACTTCTTGTTTTTTTAGACAGGGTCTTGCTGAATTTCTCCAGCTATTCTTGAACATACCCAGTAGTCCAGGTGGGTCTTGAATTTGTCATTTTCCCTCCCCAGCCTCGTAAGTAGATGAGACTACAGGGGCACACCACTTGTACCATCTGAACTATCAGGCTCAGCTATGCTTTGCCTCTTATGAGTTCTCATGGAACTCAGTTCTCAAGGGATAAATAAATGACTGACTCACTACCATACTGTTCCCTGAGGTGGCTTCTCTGGGTTGTGAATGTAAACAGAATCTATGTCTGCCTTCTCCTCTTTCTGCCTCTTTTTCTGAAGCCACAGTGAGTCTTCCTTGGGTGTGTTCTGCTTTCTGCACAGTTGTACAATCCTGATCTTTTCATTCATACCCATCTGGGCCACTGGCTGGTGAATGTTCTGTACTCCCTCACCCCTAGACTTGGTGAGACAAAAAGGTCTAAACCCCCTCCTCTGTGCCTCCCTCCCTGATCACACAAGCTCACTATGACCGCTTTCTTATACCATGGCTCCTGGCTATTTGCTGTAGAGACTCAGTGCTCCACTGCCTTTCCTGTGCAGTCACGGGTTTGATGCTAAGGGGTAAGATTTCTGTCTCCTCTCAGTGGTGGATATTTGGCTGTTGAGACTCCTGGTCCTATCCTTTCTGAGTTTGAAATGAACTTCATTTACTCATGTCCCTAATAAAAACGTACTAAATGTCCAGTAAAAAATGGTGTCCCCAGATCTGTAATGTCATTGGAGCCTGTTTCAGTGCCTTGGCCTGTGGGGAGGAAGAATTATGTGAGAAGTTAATGGCAGCTTTGCACCCTGTTTTTCTGTTTAGTTTAGCAGCAAACCAGACATGGGTAATAATAGATTGTGTGTGTCTCTTTCTGTGTATGTGTGTGTGTGTGTGTGGGGGGGGTGACATCCACATCTAAGAAAAGAAATAAGTACATCTACTAGTAAACAAAAAAGGCAGAGAGTGCAATAAGAATCCCCATGAAGATACCTCCTGCAGGGAGCCCTCCCTAACACTGCTGCCACGGCTCTGTATCCTGTTCCTGGTATAGGAGGACTGGCACCCTTGGTATTATATACCTCTCTGCAAGTTTGTTTCTCACCTGACCACAGGCTTTGTGAGATAGCTATACTCACATATTATACTGTTGGGTTTTTTGTTTGTTTGTTTTAATTGTCAACACAATACAAATTAGAGTCACCTCTATTAAGAAACTGCCTCCATCAGATTGACCTCTGGCATGTCTCTGAGGCATTTTCTTGATTGCTGATTGATGTGGAAGGGCCCAGCCCACTGTGGGTGGTGCCACCCCGGGCAGGTGGGCCTGGGGTGGATAGAGAAGCAGGCCAAGCGTGAGATGAAACACGTAAGACCATCAGCAGGCTCCTCTGTGGTTTCTGCTTCCCTTCCTGCTGAGTTCCTGCCCTGCTTTTCCTCAGTCAAGAACTGTGACTTAGAAGTGTAAGCCAACTAAACCTTTTCTTCCCCAGCTTGTTCTTTGTGTAGACCCCACTCCAACCTGCCCCAGCTCTGGGACTTTAGGTGGGCACCTTTAAATGGACATTGAGGATTCGAATTCAGGTCCTTGTTCTTGCACAGCAAACAGATTTTCCCTGGGCCATCCTGGCCCCTGATTTCATGCCATAGCTGCTGTGACTAGAGCTGTGGTGATGGGGTGCAGGTTTCTCTCACACACTGTTCTCATTTCCTTTGGCTTCACAGTGGTTGGGTATTGAGTCTTATGAGCAGCGCATTTGAGTTTTCTGAGGGATGTTCATACCACTCTCTGTCATGGCTGCGCTGACTCATAGTCTACCAAGAGCATGCGAGAGTTCATGAACTTTCCATATCCTTACCAATATTTGCCATTTTCGTCTTAGTTTTCCTCAGAGTCAGGGCAACAAGTTCTGATAGCATGGGGGTGGGAGGTGGGAGGATCTCGAGCCTAGAAAGATCCGGCCACTCTGTGCTGCCACCTTGTCGTTTTTCCTTAGCTCTTCTGTTTCTTAGTATGTATACACACACACACACACACACACACACACACACACACACACACACACCTCTGAAGAGAGACACAGTAGGTGTCAGAGTCAGCTCTCACACCAAGAAGAAATAATATATTCTGTTCTCAGGAGTGAGAGGCAGAGGGAGGAAACTCTCCCTCCCACCCCACCAGCCCTCTTTATCACATTGATTCAGAGTGAAAAAAGTAATTTTAAACTATCAGTGTTCATTTATGACTCCTATTAATCACACGTTAATAGCCTTCCAATTATTAAATTATAGAGACATGTATTCCCTCACCCAAACAGAATAATTATTTACTAAAATAAATTAACATATAGAAAAGCTTCATTCTTATGGAGGCTGAAACTTAACATAATGACTTTATCAGGCTTAAAAGAAACCCAGACAGGCTTCTTGGGGGTGAAATAAATACAGGGATAGCAGTGAGGCTTAGCCAGGAAGGCCTGAGCCACTTGCTATTCTTTTAATAAACACAGCTCAAGTTGTTTATCTGTTCCATATAATTTATCCAGACACACTGCTTCACAATTAACAGCCTGGGGGGAGGTGGGAGAAGGCTAGGACGTGTTCTTACAGCTTCCTCATTTTGATCCCCAAAGTTGCTCATTTTGGGCGCCCTTTGTTTTATTTTTTTAATAGGCCTGCCAATCAGTGTGCTGCAGTGCACAGATCTGATCTACACTGACAATATGCTTGTCACTGGGAAATGCATTTCTAGGACATGGACCCTAGCAGGGTAGGGGAGCCAGTCAAGGGGAAACAATTTATGCAAATTTAAATTTTAAATTCTCTGGAGCCCCTGCCACAGCCTGGGAGAGGATAAAGGTCTGCTTTCTATCTCTTTTTCCAGGGACAGCAGTCCCTTTTGCCACAGATCTTCCAGGGGGATTCCTAAGTTATTTAAGCTTTTGCAACATGGCCCTGGACACATGCTTGGGAAACAGGACTGGGGTTAAGTTGCTTGAACTTTCTTGGGTGTTATTGTTGTCTTATAGTTTTTTTTGTTTGTTTGTTGGGGGGGGTTGTTTGTTTGTTTGTTGTGGCAGTCACAAAGCCACTTAGCCATGTAAATTGTTTTACAGTGGCTTAGGTATTGCATCAACTCAACATTCACCAAAGGACACTCCTTCATTCAACAAGTATATGATAATGTATACACCTCCAAACCTCTAAGAGGCTGAGGAAATAAATGGCTTGGCTGTTAAGAGTGTGTACTGCTCTTGCAAAGGATCCTGGCTTAGTTCTCAGCACTTGCATAGGGTAACTCACAACAGCCTGTAACTCCAGCTCTGGGTTTCCCAACACCCTCTTCTTGCCTATGTGGAGACTGTATAGACACACACAGACACACATAATTAAAAACAAATGTTTTTAATATAAGGAAGATTTTAAATGTTTTCTCTTTGCCAAAAATGTTGAGTATATGGGGTTGTGGATATATTAATTATCATGATTTAATAATTCCATGATATACACATATATTAAAACATGACATTTACCCCAAAAGTATATTTGATTATCTCTCAGTTGAAAGTAAAAACAAAGAAGCCAGACATATATTTTAGAGTAGAGTATGAGGATCTTATAGCTTACTTTGTTCCCTTAGATATGTATATCAGACATACACTGTGTCAGGCACTTGAGTAGGAAAGTGCAGGAGACATCATGAGCTCACTGCAGCCCTTGTTTGTATGGCAGGGGCCTCTGTTGCTTGAAAGTTTGTTGCCATCAGAAAGCTTGTATTCGGAGATGATGAGAGAAAGAGTGTGCAGATGCTCATAGCATGGCTCGTGGGCCTGTCCTAACCACAACCTAATATAATTCTCTGCTTTCCTTTGTAGCCCAGACTTGGTGACTCACTAGACACAGAGCGAGAGATGCCCCTTCTGATGGGATGATACAGGATATATCTTCTCTTCTTACCAGCTTCCTTTGGCTCTCACTCGTTCCGATGAAGCAGCTGGCATATTGGAGGACAGTCTGGGTTGGAAAACTGATGCACAAGCAGCTGGTGACAGCCTCTGACTGGCAGGCTGTGAAGCAGA
This sequence comes from Montemys delectorum, assembly GCA_019843815.1. Lineage (NCBI taxonomy): Eukaryota > Metazoa > Chordata > Mammalia > Rodentia > Muridae > Montemys > Montemys delectorum. The sequence continues at coordinate 12,725 of JADRCD010194155.1, read as the reverse complement.
GGAACACCGCTGCAACAATCTCAGGGATAGACCATGAAGAAGGTTCCCCTGGTTACCCTTTGGGGGACAGTTGCGCCAGCCAGAATCTCCAGCATAGCCTGTGAGACTCAAGCCTGACAGAGACCCAGGTACCATCTCCTGGATTCTTGCTCCAGACATTGTGAGCCACTGAGTGTTCTCAATAGCCATTTTGGGGTGCTGAAGCAGGACACTACAGGTGGTACCATAGAAACACTCATTTCTCATGTTCTAGAGGCTGAAAAGTCCAAGGTCACTGTGCCAGATCAGGCATTGCCTTCTGGCTTCCACATATAAACAGGAGTCCGAGTTTCTTTCTCTTCTCAGGATACCAATCCTGTCCCTGAGACTCTACCTGGGATCAAACAGGCCCTATCTCCACATGGCATCACATAGGAATCAGAATCCACATTTAAGTTTAGGAGAGACACAGTAGTGTCCATATAGTCTGTTTTGTGGCAGCAGATAGTAATATAGGGATAGGGGGAGGAGAGAATGATTATGAGTTAAGACACAAAGAAGGAGGCGTTAGTTGATGACAAGGTGCTGCTGATTGTTACTGGAGGGTCATAGGTAACTGAAAGTTGGGGTGGCTGGTGAGGAGATGAGCACAGCAGATGATAGGTTTTGCTGAGATCAGCGTTTCTGTCTCAGATGGAAAATTCTTGGTGATAAGCAGTCCACATCTCTGTTACTGTGTTCCATATTTAGAAGAAAACATTTGCTGCTGGACTGCTAACTGACCCCTACGGCTATAAATCTTTGGTCCTGGTTCTTTCCTCTGAGCTGTTGAGCATCTGTATCCCAGTTAGATGCCCTACCTCACTCCTTACCAGGCTGCGTGGTGTCCCCACGGCATCACGATGGTCTTCACTCACATGGCACGGCCCCTCTGTTGACTGTACGTGGCTGTCAGCTGCCATCTGAGCATCTTCAATTCTAAGCTAAACATGTTGACCTCCCTAGTGTCCCACTCAGCTCTGGGGATTTCCTTTCTTCTCTCCATTGGACTCTGTAGAGGGTTCCCCAGAAAATGGCTCCTATAGCTACTGCTAGACATTGTCCTGTGACAGTACTGTTAAGTATCTCTTACGTGCAAGATACCTTTCTACGTCCCTGCCTTCGCCTTTCATCCTGCCTAAAAGCCACCCATTCATGCCTGATAGATAGTAGGTCTGAACCTTTTCCAGACATTATCTTCTCCTGTCCTTTATCTGATGGGTCAGAGTCTACTTCAAGCCTAAAGCACAAGCCCACAGAACCATTCTTTCCTCCCTACTTTCCAAACAAACCCGTCGTCTATCCCACCAAGGTTTTCTTCTCAGGGTACCTTCCCTTCTGTCACGTTCCAGAACCACGCTTTCATCAGACCACACCTAGACCATAATAATCCCCATCCCAGGGGTCTGGCAGCATCAGCACAAGACAACGTCTAGAAGTGGCTAGACAAGAAACCATCCTCTGGGGACCCTCCTACAAAGGTGATAATTGAAGCCAGTGGAGAGAGGAGAGGAAATCCCCAGTGTGGACAGGGATGCTGGCGAGTTGGGCACGCTTAGCCTAGAGATGAAGATGTTTAGCTGGCATCTGGTGGCTCCTTTCAGCCAACAGAGGGGCTCGCTGTGGGAGGAAAAGATGAGGCACGATGCACCAGGAACATTAGCAACACAGGAGCATGCAGAGACTATGGAGCAGGTTAAAGTAAGAAGAAAAAAGGGAAGTTTTATTCAAGGAATCATGCCAGGCTTCAAGAGAGTAATGACAGGTAACTCAGACCTGATCCTTCCTCATAGAACACATATTGAGCTAGAGCGTACACTCCTGCATTCATGGGCGTGTGCTCATTTAGCACCTACAGTGTTACCTTGTTTGGTTAGGTTAGATCCATGACAGGTGGAGATAAGTTCCTCCCAGATGAACTAAAGGGAAGGATTTGGCAATTGCTTTGATAGTTAGCAGCAGTAAAGGGAAAGATTGCCTAGAAAATAACACTCTTTCTCACACTATCTACCTTAGAAACTAGAGAGCTTCTGGGCTAGGGCCTTATCTATGGATCTAACTCATGACCAGGAGCTCTACAGCAAGGCAGAGCTAGGAAAACCATCCCAGGGTTTGCCTCTGTGCCTTTTGGATGATGTACATTCTCTCATTGTGGCTCGTCTTATTCCAATTACCTGTAACTGATCTGCATCAGGTATCTGCATCATCCCAAAGAGGCTGGCCTTTGGGACTGGGGATGTCTTGGCTGCGTCTACACAGGGAGCTAAGGTCATGAAGGCAACACTGGAGAGGTCTGTGGACAGACAGCTCTCTGAAAGTTCTTGAGAAAGACCCTAGGCCAGAGAGGAATAGAGTGACCCTGATGATGACTGAGACAACTGCCCGTGGAGATGAGGGTGGGTACACATGCTCAGTAGGACATGTTTGTAAGAAAGCAGAGTTAAGAATGTCCTAAGCAAGCTGTGTGTACTGTATGCCTGTAATCAGAACACCTGAGAAAATCAGGAGTTCAAGGGCAACTTTAGCTATACAGAGAGTTGAAGGACACCATGAGGTACGCAAGACCCTCTCTCAAAACAAAGCAAAAATACTCCCTCCCAAACCCACAAAGAAACACACAAAAAGAATGTGCTGATTTTGGTGTTTTTCCCATCAGCTTGTTGATGATATTCATCTGATGATCTCCTTTCTCCAAGTAGCATCTATGCTTCCTCTTGATCAGGACCAGTAATTTCAACCTCAGAGACTTGTGGGGTTCACATGAGATAATTCAGAACGTGTCTGGCATGGATGATTGATATGTAGTAGCTGCTTATTGATGCTGGAGTTGAGTCGAGGTCAGCTATAAGGAACCACCAGATGGGAAGCCAGAATGAAGCATCAGAGAACATTGCAGCTCAGGCAAAGGCAACCTGGAAGATACAAAGAACAGATATGAGAATGGCTGATGGGAAAAGCTGAGGTTAGAGGGGTGTGGGTCATAGGTGTTGGTAGAGTCCCTAGGCTATGACCTGGTATTTTCCTGGATTCTCAGAGCTGTCTTGATGAGCTGTCTTCTAGGACATCGGAGTGGGCAGAAATTAGGTCACTGGAATAGGACGGTTTCCAGAGCAAAGAAGAGACTCCAGGTGACTCTAAGTAGCCCTCAGACAGTGGCTGCTGGTGTGTGAAGCAGAGAGAAGGCTGCCCCGTGCAGACCTGGCCTTGGCATGAAGAGCTCACAGGGTAAAATTCCTGTAGGCCCGTAGGCATCCAGGACTTTCTTTCGCTGGTCCAGGCTGGGTGAAGACAGGCTCATCTAGTTCATTGCTTCAAACGTGCTTATCTGACAACTTCAGTCCATGACTGGGCAGAATGTTCCCAAGCCACCCACAGCAACTTCTCTTTCCACAGCTCTGGCCTTGCTGTATAATGCACAGGGTGGTGATTTTTCCTAGTTCAGCCATGTGAGGTTAATGTTACACTTACTATGTTATTTCCTACAGAATGGGAAAGTGAGGCTTATGCAGGTGAAGTGACTTTGCTAGGACCTCATAGCTGGGAAATGGCAGGGCCAGGATTTAAAATATGGTCTTTGAGCTCTACGATAACACATTCTGTTCAAGAACTGAGATGTAACAGATCCCATGGCGAATTAACAAATAACTAGCAACTTAGGGACATAAGACAATTCACTGATCAGTCTCACAGATTCCATGGGTTTCAGACAAGGCACAGGAAGAATGACCCGTGTCCAATCCCCAGTGTCCAGTGTCTCTACAAAGTCCATGACACCTGACAGTTCATTCACTCCCTTGTGTAGCATCTGAGGCTGGCTTGGGACTAGGAGCCTCCGTTCCTTTATTATACCGGCCTTTCCAAGGGGTCTCTCTGCATGAACTCATTTGTGTTTCCTTCTCACCTGTGAGTGATGGGATCCCCAAAGGAAACAGGATGTCTGGTCCTCCTCAATCTCTCAGCTCCAGAAGACAGGAAGCATCAGTTCCATGGAGACTCTAGTCATATGTCATCTCCTTACCTGGAGCCAAAATGAGAGAGACATGTTTGGACAAGAGCAGCAGAGCTTGGGAAGAAGCTCTGTGGCCAGAACCATTACTATGGCTGGCTACTTCTAGGAACTCTGATGTACCACATGAGGAAACCTTATGGCTGGAGGGTGAGCTCATGAGTCCAGCCTGGCCATAACCTGATCTATCATTTAGCACACTGAAATCCATGTAGTATTTGTTGAATCAAATGTATAAATGTAGAATAACTGAGTGTAACTGATCGAGGGCTCTGTGATTATTCTGGTTTCTTACTGTTTTCTCTTCTACTCTTACAGATAGAACATCCCACCTTGTGGAAAACATGGTTTGGTTCTCAGCTTTGCCAGACAAGAATGGCATTCTACCATCAACGTCTGCTTCTTACCTGGCACAGGTCTGTGGAAACATTCTAGAAAGGCTCTCAGGCGTGACTTAGAAACCCCCATCAGAGCCAGAAATTCTTAGGACATTATTGCCTTCTCTCTACTTTGTCTAGCTATGGTCAAATCTTTGTTTTTACACTTTTTTTTTTTCTTCTGGAACTTTCCAAGGACTCTTCACGGAGGTTCAGGAGATCCTGAAACTGGATGGTGGTGGTGATGAAGATGATGGTGATGATGATGATTGAGACAGGTCTTACTATATAGCCTTGGTTGGCTTCAAATTCACAGAGATCTGCCTGCACGTGCCTTCTAAGTCCTAGAATAAAAAGCCTGCACCACCATACTGTCCTGAAAGTGTGTTCCAGAGGCTTAATTACAGGATTACTTCAGGCTCCAGTCGTGTAGGGAAACATGGGCAGAGCCTCAATAGTGACCTGTGGCTTATAGATGTGTTTTCTGTTTCCTTCCTTCTCTTTCCTTTCTTCCCATTCCCTTCATTCGTAGTTCTGCTCTTCTGTGTAGCTAGCTCAGCATTCCCCAGCTGATCCTCAGGTATGAGAGCAATCACAGTTCAGACCTCACTTCCTGCTCAGGTTGCTGCCTCAGGAACTCTGACCTGCAGCCCAGTTTGAGGGAAGAGCCTGCGCCAAGCTACAGCCAAGCTGGGATAAAGGCCTGCTTGTCACCTCCCCAAGCCTCAATTCACATCACTCATGTATAGAGTGTAGGGATAGCTCTCTCCCTCTCCCCGCTCTCTCTCCTCTCTCCCTCTTTCTCTCTCTGTGTCTCTTTGTGTGTGTCTCTCCCTCTGTCTCTGTCTCTCTCTCTCTGTCTTTCTCTGAGGGCTGCTGTGAAGATAGAACGAGATAGGAGAGGGTTTCTGCAAGTCTTAGCAGCTGTGTGGTGCTCTGTGATGTCAGGAAAGTGGAAGGTGATGATGATAAGCCGCCAGGTAACCTTCACCTTGATACCTTGCCTAACTGACCACCTGGGCCTTGAGAATGAAGGGAAGGGAAGGAGGGGAGAGAGGAGAGAGTGCTAGAGAAGGGAAAGGGGAGATGTGGGGACAGGAAGGAAAGGAAGAGAAAGTTTATCGGGTAGACTCCAGTCATGGGGACAGGAGGGAGCTAGGATCAGGACCAGGTTCCCCCACAGATGGAGAAGGCAGTTGCTGGGAGGAAAGAAGCTATGGGAAGGGAGCTCCTTAAGCTTCCTCATGTCTAAGGAAGGCTTCTTCACTGGCCTCAGGATCCTGAAGACAGGGGTTGAAAAGTTAGTATTCTAGAGGCCAGGCAGGAAGCATCCACGTAAGGCAGGCCTGGTGACAGCGAATGCCTTCCCCTTCCAGAAGGGCCCAGGCCTCTTTTGGCAACCCTCATATGTTGAAACCCCCACGTTGGTTCTCCATCCATAAAGACTGTGCTTATTAAATGTACTGAGTGAAAGGGAAGCCCTACAGACACCAAAGAACAAAGCAAAACCGGACATTCCCCTTCCTGAAGTTTTCTCTGACTGTGCATATGCAGGTTGGAAATACTTGACAAAATCAACAACGTGAGCTGTGCTTTGCTTTGGAAGCTGCTGGCTGGCTGGCTGGCTGTGCTTTCCTGTTGAGCCACAGAGAACACACTTCATCAGTAAACATCCCAGCTTGGCAGGGATGCGAGGAGCCGTTGCTCGCTGTGTGGGGGGCAATGTGATGCATCTTGCCTGGTCCTGCTCACCGCACTTGGATGGTTTCCTTGCATCAGTTATAGTGAGCAGCATGTTGAACATCCCTGCAGCTTGATCTCTTTGTGCATCTGTTTTGATTTCTTCAGAGTATATTTCTAAAAAACATAAGGAATTAAAAGAAAAGACTTCTGGAAAAAACTTTAAAATGTTCTCAAAATAGCCAACTTCTATTAACAGCAGCCAGATTTACAAGTAAATTACCAGCACAGAGCTTGAAATGTGTCAATCACCAAAAAGGTGCCACTGACACCACTCCACCTCTCCCCTGATAGACACCGTGAGAGGGTGCTGTTATTCCTGTTTTCTAAGTGGGCAGTAGGAAGTGGTGTATCAGTTGTACTTCTTGTTCCTGGTACCAAATACCAGACAGGAAGCAACTTAGGGAAGGATTTATTTCCACTTACAGCTCAAGGACATCCAAACCCATCATGGTAGAGAAGATGGCTGCAGAAGCTGAAGGCAGCTGGTCTTATTGCATCTGCAGTTAGGAGGCAGAGAGATGGAAGCTGGTACTCAGCTCATTTTCCTCTTTTTATTCAGTCCCGGAACTCCAGCCTATGGGCCGGTGTTGCCTGTATTCGGGATGAGTTCTCCTACCCTAGTTAAAGCTCTCTAGAAATGCCCAGGCATCTGTTTCCATGGTAATTCTAATCTAAACCAAATCAATTGACCGGGAAGGAGAACCACCAAAGATGGGTAATCAGACTTGCTCAAAGTCATGCGGCCAGGCCTCACCAACCTGGGGCTCCAGCCTACCCCAGGCTGTCTCAAGACACCCTCTTCTCTGTAAGCTGCCCTGCCCCCACTGAGCATCTTGAGAAGCCAGCATCCTAGGACGCACCTGTCTTCTTTTTCTGTCAGGCTAAATGTTCCTGTTCCCTTTTGGCTGCTGCTTCCACAGGCTAAAGAGCCTCTGAATGGATGAGAACTGGTTTTGATTAATTAGGTTTTTGTTGCCAAGGAATTAATTTGGTTCTCCACCCTCTCCTCCTGCTCAAAAAGCACACAACAAAAATGATTTTAGCAGCAGGGATAATTAGAGAAAATATGGCATTCACTTGAATGGGATCTAAATATTTGAGAATTTTGATTGTTCATAGGACCACTGGTGTGTGCAAAGAAAGGAGGGAACGACTCAGCAACCCTCAGGAGAGCAGACCCCAAGCTTTCCTGCTCTCGGACACTTTTGCCTTTACCCTCTGGAAGTCTGAGAGGGATAGCCTTGGTACTGAACCTGAGAAGATCTGAGGCTCATCTACCAGGATGGGCCCCTCAAAGGCAGAGGCAGATAGGCGCTTCTTCCTGATACCTCCCTCACAGGACCGTCTTCATTTCTCTATGCCTCAGCACAGGTTTACATGGCTTTGAAGGGGGACTGCACCAGATGAAAGGCAGAAGCCCTGGGGGCAAGGCTGACCTCACACCTGCAGCTTAGGCCTGCCCAGCTGGGCAGTTGGATTCTTCCATTCACCTGCCTCTAACCTGTGCTGCCTCTAACCTAACCCGTGCTTGTTGTCCACTTTTGATGTCCCCTTTTATTGTGCTGGAATATCTCTTAGTAGCGTCCTGAGAGAAGAGCCAAGAAGATGAATGGCTTACATTAGTCTGAAACTCAGCATACTTTCCTTCTCCTCGGATCCATTAAAACCATCATCTGAGTCCAGAACTCTGGGTTAAAACTAGAATCTTGAAGCATCTGTGGAGTTGCTTCTGCTTCCACATGCTGCTCAGTGTGGCCCTTGGCCCAGGCTCAGTTTGTGAGCTGTATGCCATCCATCTACTGTAGGGAACCCAGAAGCAGAAATGTTCAAAACTTTTTATGTTAATTTGATTGAGTTTTTTTTTTTCCTATAGAGACTGATAGTAAAACTGTGGGCTTTTAATTTATGCATCTTCTCTGGATTTGTTTTTGCTAGTAATTCTTTGGTGTTATTCTTTCGTCTCTATTCTGTTTTGTAGCACTCTCTAGCAGGCTGGGAACAGAGTCTGGTCCTTGGCCACATCTTAAGATGTAGGATGAAAACTACTGTCTCAGAGACACAACTTTGTTCTTGAGTCTTTGCCCACTCTGCTTGGTTCTTATAAGTAGTTTTCAGGGTTTTCTTTCAAGCTTTTTCGGAGTTGGTTTTGAATACAAGGCCTTCAAAGCCTTGGTGGGATCTTTTGTGATCCCAGGGATGGGACCACGTGGCTCCTTCATCCAGGTGGCTCATCATTGAGTCACTGTTCCTTCTACTCATCCCTTTAATGTCTGATCTCCTCTTCAGGAATTCTCTTTAGCCACTGGCCCTTCTCCCCCCTTGTTGAGTCCTCTGCTGGATCCTCAGTTTTTGTTACTTCTTTTCTTCTTAGATGTCAACTTTATCCACCAACTCTCTGTTTATGTCATACGTTTAATTCTAACATCTCTCTCTCTGTCTCTGTCTCTCTCTGTCTCTCTCTGTCTCTCTCTCTCTCTCTCTCTCTCTCTCTCTCTCATCCTTTTTCATAGTGTTCTGTTCCTTTGGACATGCAATAGCTGTTTGTTTGATTGATGGGTAGATAATGGATGGAGGGTGGACTGAGACAGGAACTCACTGTATAGGCAAGGCTGGCCTTGAACTCATAGAATTCTATTTGCCTCTGCCTCCCAGTGCTGGGATTAGAAGTGTGCGCCTAGGCTGTGATTTTTTTTTTTTTTTAAGGAAAATTACTGGGTGTACTTTTCCCTCCAACTCTTACCTCCTTTGCTGTGTCTGTTTCCTTCAACTGCCTTCTTTCTGTTGGTTGAGCATCATCTCTTTTTCACGTTGACTCTTTTCAAAGAGTTTCCAGGTTGTCCGCCCGTATCTAAAAATAAGGCATTACAATGTGGATTTTGTGTGTCACTGTGGTTTGCCTTGTGGCAGCCCTCAGTCTTGGGCAGTTGGTGAGGAAGCTGGTACTTGCTAAAACTTAGCTTTCACTATGAACCTTTTGTTTGGAATTGTACAATTTCTTCAGAGAAGAATTTCCCCCCAGGGAAGGGTGGTAATAGGTGCAGTAGTGGAGGTATTTAACTGCTCCATTCTATGTGTCCAGTAAGAAAGACAGGCCAGGGCTCCTGTGTTGGGTTTGCCTGACCTTCCACATGGCTGCCACATTTGCTTTGATCAAATCTTAATTTTTGTCAAGGTTCCAGGGCTGGACAGGCAATCAACTATTAAAATCTCATATCCACTGATACCCCCTTCCCAATTCTTTTTGCCTGAGAAGGAAAAAGATCAACATCTGTGGCCAGTTGACTATTTATCATCTATCTGTCTATCTATCTATCTATCTATCTATCTACCTACCTACCTATTTTTGAGACAGGTCTCACTATGTACCCTAGCTAGCTTGGAACTCACTATATAGTCCAAGCTGCCCTCAATCCACAGAGATTTGCCTTCCTCTGCCTCTCAGGCATGCTAAGATTAAAACCATATACCAGCCCCATTGGCTATTTTGAAACACTTATGTTTTCAGAGTTAACTTGTGAAACAGTGACTATTATCTACTAGTTTCAGCCAAACCAGGACCTCATCATCACACAACATATAATTGGAGATTTTTTCCCAACTCATTGATAAAAAGTAGGAAAAAAAATAGGATTTTGAGTGGGATCAAGGGGAGAGCAGGTAGCATGTTACTAAGGCTTCACCCTGAACTAATGAAGGCCGACAGTGTGTCTGCCCCGTGCAGAGGGTAACCTGGTGCTCAAGCTCAACACTGGGATGGTCAGCTTCTGTTGAACGTGGCATTCTTTCAAAGTGTGATAGAGTGACGTTGAGAGTTTTGTCCCCATTAATGGAACTGTTCGTCATGAGCACCTCTTCCCTATCGCTCATTAAGTGTTGAGTTTTGAAAGTCACTCAGCACTTTCTGACTTGTCTGGAGAAGGATATTCAACTCATAGCTGGTGGTTTTAGAATCTGTCTCATTATCCTTTTTGAAAACAGCATCGTCTGTTCAGGCCCCTCTTCTGTTCTCACAGTTCTGACATGGACGTTGTCTCCAACATCCTTTGTGCCCAGGGTTAGCCACAGTGTGAACCTGACCTGGTATTCTCATTTACATAGCCTAGGACCATCTTACCTAGGTTTCAGTGTCTTCTTATCCTGTATATTCCATGATTTCTACTTTGAAGATGATTGCCTTGCCAGTGAAAATAGAAACTGAAGAAGGAGATAGCAGCTTTTCCTTTTTCTTTTTTTTTTTCTTTTCTTTTCTTTTTCTTTTTCTTTTTTTTTTTTTTTTTTTTTTTCATTCTGTGAACATGACCCTGAACCAGGTAGCTAGTTTCTTCCTGGTCTCAACATTGATTTTCATCAAGGGAGACAATAAGATAAAGCTTGGTAGGAACCTTAAATTTTACCTCCAAGTCAATTTATTTTACTTAAATGCATGTTCAATGGCCTGGAGAGAAAGCTCTTGTGTTTATTTAACAGAATGTGTCCTACTAGTTGCCCACTTCCAGAACTAACCGTACTTGGTGCAGGAACCATCAAGCAAGAGCCAGAGCCCCTCAGAGCCCCTCAGAGCTGCAGGTGAGGGTCTTGTGGGAGCCAGGTGAGGTCAAAGAGATTTCCCCTGCCTTGGACGGTCTCCTGAGCAATAACCCTGGATGGAATCTCCTGGTTGGTTATATTCGTTCTAGCTGGACTGGTTTTGCTGTTCTGTAGAGGTACTTGGAAGGCCCCTGCCTAAAGCTCTGCATTTGGAGTTTTGACACTTGATAACTAAATAACCATGTTTGCCATGACTTTTCTTTACTCTCATATTAGTGGGTAGTTTGAATAGGAGTGGTCACTGACCACGCTGAACAAACTGGCTCCCCTCCCGCACTGCATTAATCTATCATCTTTATGTCACATATCTTTACTTGAAATGTTCTTGATTGTTTATTATGCCTCCTCATCTCAAGTATAAACTCCAGGGAGTTCACTAAGGCTGCTTAGGCCAGAGCCAGCCTTACAGGATACAATGCCTTCACTGAAGATCAAGCCAATGAGGACAGCGTTACCAACCTGCCTGTTTTCCTCAGACTCGTCCCTGAGTACTACAAGGAGTCTCCAGCCTACATTCTAGAGAAAGCTAAGCAGATGATTACCTGTGGGTCAAACGTGGCATGGCCTGTTTTTACAAATAAAGTTTTATTCAGATCATCCTGTCTCACGTATCATCTATAGCATACCCGAGTGGTTCTGCCAAAGTCCATGGGTTTGAAGCTGGGGTATCCTATATCTGGCTTTATACAAAACAAGTTTGTGGACAGCCACTCAGAGGGAAGATCCCTGGGCACCCTTCCTTCATTGTGAGTTGGCAGGGTGATGGTAAGCTGTTTCATGTTTTCTTGTGAAGAACTGTCTCTCTTGTCTCAGTATTAGATGTGGGGCTGAATCTGTTCACAGAAGTGCTGGCCTTTGCAGTCTGCTTCATTCCACTTTGACCCGAATTACCCAGAGAACAGAGAAGAGTGTGTTTTCTCTAATTAGTAATTATCTGGGTGATTCTCAGTGTGAGCCACGCTGCCTGCCTGTCCTTTTATCCAGAGGAAGAGGTTAGCGAAATACCTTGGTGGCACGAAAACTAGACTTTTAAGTGTGAGATTTTATTATTTTTATTATTTCTCTTTGCTTAGATCTCTGTGAGAATCATGATGTTTCCAAGGCAACACATGGCTTGGGGGAAATCGGAGAATATTCCCGATGCAGAGGATAACATCCAGCTAGCAGACAATGCTATCCACGCACAGATGTCAGTATTCAGCAGGACCCAGCTGTCTTATGATTAGGACTAGAGAAGCCTGAGTTTCAAAGTACAATGGTCACATTCCCATTCAGTAAACCTGAAAACCTTTCTTCATGTGCAGAGAAAGAGCAGGCTGACAACAGGGTACAGGCTGTGGCTCCTGGTTTATCCGTGTGTGTGTGTGTGTGTGTGTGTGTGTGTGTGTGTGTGTGGCGGGGGGCAGGGGACTGTCACTGCAGCTCTTTGTCTCATTCAGGTGACACACACACTTTTGAGTCTCATTTCCGCTGTGCTTGCTATCGGGGACACCAGTATCCTCTATTTTTCATCCCAAATATTACAGTTGTTCCGAGTGATAGACCATTTGCTCAAGAAGACGCTCATCTCTTTAAGACTCTTTAAAATGGCCGGCAGTGGTGGCACGCGCCTTTAATCCCAGCACTTGGGAGGCAGAGGCAGGCGGATTTCTGAGTTCGAGGCCAGCCTGATCTACAGAGTGAGTTCCAGGACAACCAGGACTACACAGAGAAATCCTGTTTCGAAAAATCAAAAAAACCAACCAATCAAACAAACAAACAAAAAACCTAGACTCTTTAAAATGTCATTATGAAAACTTTAGTGTAAAAAGCTATATAGTTACTTAAAAATATCAATCACCTCACTGAGTTAACCTTTATTAGTATATTAAGCCCTCCCAGACTTTCTCCCACAGACTGAAATTAAACACACACACACACACACACACACACACACACACACACACACAGAGGCATACACATCCACAAATATATATATATATATATATATATAG
>JADRCD010194153.1:9017-19445 GCA_019843815.1 Montemys delectorum | reverse complement strand
CTCCTCCTCCTCCTCCTCCTCCTCCTCCTCCTTCTTCTTCTTCTTCTTCTTCTTCTTCTTATTATTATTATTATTATTATTATTATTATTATTATTATTATTATTATTATATGTGTGTTTATTTCTGTGTTCCAATAATGTGTTTGCATTGTAATGCATAACATGATGCTCATATGGAGGTCAAGTCAAACTTTTTTTTCTTTCATCTTTATATAAATTCTTGAGATCAAATTTAAGTCAATATACATTATGTGATTACAGCTTTTCCCACTGAATCTTCTTCCTGACCCTCTTGTGGGATCTTTGATGCCTGGTTCTTCTTTTTAAACAAAATGAAGTTGGGTCACTGAAATCTTTCATGATGCCTCTCCCAGCTCTAACTGCAATTTCACATTTTCAGGTTGTATGTCTTATATTCATCTTATTATCTTATGTTTTTCTTAAATTATCTTTGATCAGCTCTATCAAATAGAGGTTTCACAAGGATTGTCAGATTAGAGTTCTCTGGTGTATGTTTCTTTATCTCTCCCTTGTCTTTTTACCCATATTCTTAGAACATGATATGCTGCTCCTGTATGATAATCCAGGTTCCCTCATAGTACAATGTAGTACAGAAGCTCCACCAAAGGCTCAGGAGATAATATTTTCATTATTCTTTTGGATCTCCTTAGGTTCTAGTTTCTTAATAACAATTTAAAGAAAAAGGTATTTTAAGCAGCCTGTGCTAAACATTTATAAACAAAATCTAGGGTTAGAATCTTTAAATCTTTTTTTATCCACAGATATGGTAATCTGAGAATTCAGTAAGGTTGTCCTGAAACAAAGACAATAAACCAATTCAATTCTATCCAGTTCAATTCAATTCAATTCAATTCAATTCAATACATGTGAACTCAATTCAATGGCTACATGGGTCTTCACAGTTTAGCTCCTTCAACCATTACTGTTTATCTGAGTGTCCAGGAGATGTTTTAAAAATCATTGTATAATTACAAGTCCTTGAATCTTTCACGTCCTCTGGGCTGTCTAGATAACATCTGTATTTCAAAGTTACCACCAAACAAAGCAGCCATTAATTGTGCACCTTAGTTAGGGTTAACTACAGCTGTGATGAAACAGCATCATCAAATGCAACTTGAGGAGGAAAGGGTTTATTTACTTCACAATTCCATAGAACTATCCATCATCAAAAGTGATGAGGGCAAAAAATCAGAGAAAGGACTTAGACACAAGAGCTTATGGTAAGGCCATGAGACACACTGCCTACTGGCTTGCTAAATTTGGTTAGCTTAGCCTGATTTCTTGTAGCACCCAGGAGCAGATGCCCAGGGATGGCACTGCACACAAAAGGGAGGTTGTGACCTCCCACATCAATCATTAACAAAGGAAATTCCCTACAGCCTAATATTATGGAAGCATTTTCTCAATTGAAATTCTCTACATTCAGTTAACTCTAGCTTACGTCAAGTTGACATAAAATTAGGCAGCACAGTACGTGGATATAGAGGAAAACTATTATGAAAATATCTCTTACATTCTAAGAGACTGGAACTTTTGTTATGCTCCACTGTCAGAGTTTAAAATGTACCTTGAGTTCACTTAATAATGATGTCCTACTATGGGTTGAGCCTCTTTGCTTAACCTCCATTTAAGAGAACAATGAAACAAGTAGCTTTACTTGCTTTGAATTTTCCACATAAGTAATATTGACTGAAGAAAATAAATGCATACTTTATATTAAATCATGTATTATTCTATGTCTCTTATCCTGATAACAACTTGTGTGTGTGTGTATATATGTATGTATGTACGTATTATGTATTATGTATGTATGTGTGTATGTATGTATGTATGTATGTATGTATGTATGCAATAAATGCTGAAAATGGCAAAGAATTTAAAAAATATTCACCATAAACACTGAAAGCAACATACAGATATTTCTTGATGTTGTTAGTTTGCTTGTTATCAGGGCTATGTGGAGTCTGTAACATGTCATTGCTTGTGAAACTCTGTTAAAAACGTCTGTGAAGCTTTCTAGTTATTTCTTTCATGATTCTACCTGATCAGACAAAAACCAAGTGCAACATTGTAAAAAGCTCATTGTTGGATATTTGAGATTCACTCATAGTACTCTGGCCTTCAAAATGCTTAGAAAATAATTCTTTCATCTAGCAGCAGCTTCTATGTAAGTTCAAGTTGGCTCTAATCTACATCTGTTACTGTCCTGGGTAATAATTTTAGGGTAAAAGCATCTATAAAATGCTTGGGTTTCTACTGCAACTGGGTTTCCACCTCCACCACTAGTCTCTTCCAGGCTTTCTTTTGAGACCCTGATCATGCCACATGGTCCAGACTTCCAATTTTTCTCCATGACACCTTCAATCCTCGTCTTTCTACAGTAAATGAAGCTGTAACTCCACTCATTACCTCTCTTTACGAATTCTAGCCCTGGCATAGATTATCAAGCTTTAGCTTCCCTTCATGACGCCTTTAGGCCTTCCCATCTAGTACAGCTTGTATTTGACATTGTAAAGTTCATTTTTCTGTCTCTGGAACACAGTTTCTTTGTACTGACAGGGGAAACAGTTTCCAAGCAGATATTGTCTCAATGATGTCAGTCTCATTTGTATCAGAGCTGATTCTTCTGCCAAAGTTGACTAGCATTGAATGTCCCAGCAAAGCAATTGTTTCACTTTATTGATTCAGTTGTTTTGTTACCAACAGCCTGTTCTTCATTTCCATTTGAACAGAGCCACAGATTTTTAGTTCAAAAAATTTAGCTGCTTCAATAAACTCTTTAAGGAATTATTGAAGCTTCTCTTTGAATCATTACAAACTAGGTCTTTCTTTCCCTCTGTATTTCCCTCCATACTCTTTACTCTCCAAATTCCCGCAGAACATCATCACTCTGAGCTCTGATCACTGAATTGCTTTGGCAGCCCAAAGCTTAGTGCCATCACAATCCTGCTAAAATCAGATTATCAGGTCTGTGACAGAAATCTTCCATGTCCTTGACAGCAATTATTTCTGCTATTGTTTGGGTTTTGATCTCTATGATAAGACCCCAGGATGACAAACAACTAGGGGAAGAAACTGTTTATTTCACCTAATGGCTGGTAGCGCATCATCCAGGGAAGTTAGGGCAAAAACTCAAGCCAGGAATCCGGAGGCTAGAAAGGGAACAAAGGCATGGAGGAATTCTGCTTCCCAGTTTGCTCAGCCTGCTTTATATATATCAGGAAAATTTGGCCTGTGGGTTGGGCCTTCTGACACCAATCAGTAATCAAGAGACTTGTCTATAGGCTCACCCTATGGAAATTTTCTAAATTCATATTCCTCCTTCCAACTATGTTAAATATAAACCAAGAGAACAAAATCCAACCAGATGTAGGGGTTAAGACTCTTCATTGCTCTTCCAGAAAGTCATTAGTATCTTGTTTTCCCTCCTTCTCCATCTACATATTACCTTTCTGATATTGCTGCTTTGCAAGAGAGGTTCACCGTATGTAGCAGGCAGGAGGTATCCCCTGGTCGTTATTCGTTGGCATTTCAGAATGGCCTTCTTATGCTTTCCACATTCCCTAGTCACCTTTCTGCTAAAGTGATCACCCATTGCTGCGTAGTTCATGGCCCACCATCAGAATGTCAGCTTTCCAAGGGAACATCCCACATTGTTTTATCTTCATCCACAGTACTCTACACAAAATAATGAAATACATATGGAATAGGAAATCAAGACTTCTTTGCAGAGTAGTAGGAATGGGCACCCACGTGCAGGTAAACATCCTCAACTCACATATACACTCATGAAAACAGACATACACATATGCACATAAACATATTATCTCTCTCCTTTCCTCTCTGTTTCTCCCCCCCCCCCACCCCCAGCCCTCCTATACACACTATTCTGTATTCTCTAAGCTCTTCTTAGGAATAGTAAATAATTCACAATAAATATAATAAGTTTTTTTTAAATGTTCCTTCCACAAGAGCAATGCCATTACTAACTCATTTTACCTTTAAAGATAGGACAGTTAGTCTCTTTATTTCATTGTTACAAATTACTTTGGATGAGTAACAGCAAGTATGTGTCAAGGATGGTTTTGCAGAGGAGGCACTATTGAATGAAGCATATTTTAAATTGCAGGCCTATGAGGGATTCAATTCTACTTGTCCTTGAAAAAGGGAAGGGGCACCATTACATGTTGGGTAATAATTGTTCTTTCCTTAAAGGCAGAGCACTTGGATTTTAGGACATTGATTCATTTTGAAATTGTATCTCTTTCAACCCCATGGCACATTCTACTCTTGCAATTGACATGGAACACGAAGAGATGAATGTGTGAAGGCTGTAAAGCCCTGAGGCTGATATTGATGAGGCAGTGTCCTTGGAAGATTTGCTCTCTGCAGTTTTTTTTTCCATCACAGAGAAGGCGTCCTAGGACCACAGCAAGTTCCAAAACTATTTGTGCAATCAACATATATAAGCAACATTTATACTACTTCAAAGTGGAAAGGAATCCATCACACAGTTCCAGAATAAACAGATTGTGCCCTGGGCAAAGCTAGCTATTTTTCCATACTCAGAACCATTTATTTAAGCATCTTTAGCATACAAAGATTCAGCCCATATATGTGTTCACCTTATAATTTAATTTTTTTTGCCAAGAACCCACACTAAATTTTATTGACATCTACAGCCAAATGCATACTTCCTATTTCTGAATAACAGATATTTTCTTCTCTATGAGCCAAGTTGGTATTTGCTGTCCCTCTTTACCAATGAACTCTTTATAGCCCTGTTTACCAAGTAGTCATTTCCCACCCCTACTTCTTATTACTCTGAAGAAAAATAATATTTCCCTATGTCTACAACAATTTGTAAATTCATTTTTTTACTGTGATAAGGTTAAATGCTATTTCTGTTCCCATAAGAAACACTTATCTAGAAGACAAGATTGAGTCTCCACCAACTTTTGCTTACCACAACCAGCAGCATGTCTGCCAGCACTTATTCATCATTACCTCTTCTGCCACCTGTTGAAATCCTATATACTTGTCTACCTCTGTGCAGACACAACCAGAGGGCTGTTTTAAGATGGATCAAGTCTATGCTAGATGGTGGTGGAGCATACCCTTTATCCCAGCATTCAAGAGGCAGAGGTAGTGGTAGGCAGATTTCTGAATTCAAGCTGTGCCTAGTCTACAGAGTGAATTCTGGCAGAGGTGAGTTTCAGGGCTACAGAGTCACCTTGTCTTAAAAAGTAAAGTAAAGAAAAGAAAAGAAAAGAAAAGAAAAGAAAAGAACAAAACAAAACAAAACAAAACAAAATGACAAAAACATTTGGGCCAAGTCCAAATTTTGAAAACACTTACCTTAGAACCATTTAGGTCTGTCCCTGTAGTTGTTTAAATTTTCCTATAGACTGAGGTATTCATTGAAAGACATAGTCAATATAAATGATGACACTGCTTTTTCAAGTTTAGGAAGTGTGGCCTTACTGGATGAAGTATGTCAGTGGAAGCTGACTTCGTGAGCTCATAGACTTGCCCTTCATCTGATGTGTGTCTCTATTTCATGATTTTAGTTTAATATTTGATATCTCAGTGTTCTGTTCCAGGCACTACACCTGCCACGGACTATTATCTGTCCAAGGGCCATAGCCAAAATAAACTTTTTTCTATGAGTTGTTTTCTGTCATGATGTTCAATCACAGCAACAGTAAAATAGCTAATACATCCCCAGAGGCAGTGTTCATGCATGTTCTTCTGATTTTTGTCTTGGAGACACTGCCAAGGCTCTCGTAGAAACAGTGTTTTCCCTCTGGGAACAAGACTAATATCTTTGCTCAATTGTAGGTTTTGAAAAGCCAATATCCTCAATGAAAAAAATCTCTCTCTCTAAAGGTAGTGCCAAGAACTAGGCTCAGGTTGGAGAGGGAATGCTATGGAAGGAGTATTTGGGAGCAGAAAAAAAAATGACACAAAGTCAATTTTGGGGCAGACAACTCTGTGTCCTGCTTTATCTGGATCTCTAGACAGCTATGTAGATAGCTCAGGTCTTGCAGATAAGAGCTCAGTCTTTCTTTTTACCTATCATTTCAGTCATACCTCCTTCCCCCCCAGTTTTCCATTTGATTATCTCACAAATTATCATTTTTTGACTTAGTGCTTAAATCTTAGAAAGAGACAACAAATACTTTTTTTTTAACATAGCAAATTAACTCAGAGATCTGCCTTCCTTTGTAGGCACAAACAATAAGTTGAGCTGGCAAGGATTATGTCCTGAGATTACCATTCACACACATAGATATAGACTCAATCTGTCCCTGACATTGAACTCGGAAATCTTCCTGCCTTTGTATCTTTCTGACAAAATGGCTGCCTTTGTTCTTTTCAGTCCATGAAACTTCTCCACCATTCATGTTGCATCTTGATACCTTGCATAGTTGAGAAATTATATATTCTTGAACTCATGTTTTCAGTGTTCTTCCCCAAAGCCTTAAGGATATCGTGGATTTGGCCTAAAGCTTGCGTTTTGTAATCTGGGTTTCCCAAATTGCATGAGGATCTGTATGTGTGATGCTGAGGGTCCCTGCCTCCAGTTGGCTCTGATTGGTAACTAAAGCTGCTGGTGGCCAATGGCTGGGGAGGAAGACAGGGGCAGGACTTTAGAATTTGCAGGCAAAGGGACCAAGTGAAGAATGAGAATCACCATGGCAGAAAAGGAATAAGATGAAAGTTTGAGAGCTGCCGACATTAGAGTAGCAATTATGTAATAGCTGGGGAAGAGCAGTCCCAGGAGGACCTCCTGATTAGGTGAAGGGTAGCAAAGATGGAATACAGATTTTAGTAAGTAATAATTGAGGAGTATCAGAGGTAAGACATTAGCAACATGGAAGGTTTAGAGTGGTCCAGTCATTGAGCCATTAAGGCATATTAAATATAAGGCTGTGTGTGTGTGTGTGTCTTTCATTTGGGAATCCAGAACACTGGGACAGATAGCAAGGAACATACGATGCCAGAGTGATTTTGAGTAGTGTTAATCACCTACAGAAGGTCATAGTGCTTAGCGTTTTGCTGAGGAACACATTATTACATCCCATAATCAAGCTGTTTCTCATTATTATGGAATCATTAACTTTAACAGGAAGAACTTTCACCAAAGGAGGAACATGCAAATACGTACATTAGTATAAAAACAAGTCTCATATCTAAGAACTGTCAACAGTCATGGAGGCCCATACTCTACTAGCTCATATCCAGGGTCAAGAAATGTTTCATACCGTCCTTCCTCATTGGCCATGCATGCCTAATCTGGTAGGAAGAATTTTGTTGTTTTCATTTCATTTTGTTTTGTTTTACTGTTGCTTGTTGTGTTCTCCTAACTCTCGAGACAGTGGAGAATCCCCAGTACCTTACATGCTCATACCTGTAACTTTAGATTCCACTACATCTTTCCAGATATTTCTCTTTTCTTACTGTATTTACTTCTATTTCTCTAGATATGCTCATACTCATGCCATATTGTTAACTAAGGATATTTGCACATTGTTTTATTTAAATACTTTGTATTTTCTCTTATAATTGTGAATTTCATTATATACCTCTCTATCTATCAATCTATCTATCTATCTATCTATCTATCTATCTATCTATCTATTATATAACAGATGCATGTAATAGTAGTGCTGAGAAGGCAGATAGTTTAAGCTCACTAGAAAGTCAGACCTGCATGCACACACATACTTCTCTTTCTTAGGATGTTTCCACTCCCTGTTTGCAGCTTTCTATAGCAGGTATTTTACAATTCTGGTATCTTCAGCACCTTGGAGTATCCAATGAAATCTAGGCTTGACATTTACAGCTTCAAACGTTGACCCTTCTAGGCCTCAAGGCAAGAAACCCCATGACATATGTCTGCCCTCATTAGCTTCTATTAATCACAGAGGGACGTTTTGTAATCCCTTTATTATATCCTTGACTCTAAAGTCAGAACCACTGCTAAGTACGGCTGCTTGCTGTGGCACAAACATGACATACTTCCTGAAATGGATTTTTCCAATCTTTCTGTTTTCAATGGTTTCCTTCACTGCCTAAGCTACGGTCTCCTGCTCTTCTACAGAGCAGGCTGGACTTGAACTCAGAGATCTGCCTGTGTATGCTTCCTGAGTGGTGGGATAATCGATGTCAATAATAAAGCACGGTCCTAAGGTTTTCTTTAATTGCTTTTGACTTTTCTTTAGTTCTTTTTCATAGGTTGGAAGCTTACCTCTACATATATACTATTTATTTTCATGTTTTGTGCCTCGCTTAAACTACCTATATACAGCTTGTTGGACAGGTTTCTAAGAAAGCCCTGTATTTCTCTGTGCTTTTCTCATGAGGTAGAGAGTAACTTTCTGTTACCACATGATGTAAACATGGTAGTTTAAGATTATGTCTTAAAGAATTAACTTTTTATTGTCTTTTCACTCATAATTGTCTTTTTGTTAACAGAAAGAAAATTCAGAAAGTTTTAGAATCCAAAGCCATATTTAAACAATGAGTACAGGGAGGAGTTTGAGTCGTAGTTTGCCATTTTGGAGGTAGGTATAATGTTGTAGGAGGTGCATCATTAGGGGTGGGCATGGAGGTTCCAAAATATCATACCAAGACCAGTCTCTATCTCCTGTCTTTGGGTTTATAGATCAGGATATGGTCACTCTCAGCTACTACTCCAACACCTTGCCTGGTTGCCATGATTGTCATGGACTCATCACCTTAAAATGTAAGAAAGTCTCCAGTTATAGGGTGTTTCTCATAAATTTCATTGGTCATGGAACCTCCTGAAAATAAAACAGTGACTGAACAGAAATTGAATTCAGCATGTGTATGTGTTTGTGTATGTGCATTGTGTGTGTGTGTGTGTATGTGTGTGTACATGTAAGCAGATATAAATGAACATCAGATTTAAAACTTGGATTCCTATGGTACCACACACAGTCTTTCAGAAACAGATTTTTTCTCACAGCTCTGGATGTTTCCAGATAGGCTAACCTATTTCACCAGGGATGCCTAGGGATTTGTTTGTCTCTGTTTCCTCAGCACTGATTTATAAACACACATTGCCTTTACTCAGTTTATATGATTCTTTAAAACAAAACAAAACAAAACAAAACAAAAAACAACAAAAAAAACATGAGTTACAGCAGAGACCATCATGCTTACAGGGCAGTTCTTTACCAAGTGAGCTGTCTCCACAGACTGCCACTCAGACAATTTGCAAGCCTACCGTATCTAGAAGTCTCTTGCTATGTGGGTTGCCTATAACTTAGAAACTAGTATAAAGTGGTGAAATGATCTCACTGTCTGAACTGCATGACCCTCTAAAACCATCTACCTAAGGAAATCCATAACATGTATGTGGAAGAACCCTTTTGTACCCGAGTGACCAAGGGTTTCCAGCCATAAATAAGGATTTATCTTATGCCTAGGTCAAGTTATGTGAACTCGGATCAAGCTAGACTTACCTGAGGGGAGGAAACACCAATTAGAAATGAGAAAATGCTTCCATAAGTTTGGGTTGTATAGAATTTTAATAATTAGTGCTTGATCTGATAGGGCCAGCTCATTGTGGGTGGTACTTTTCCTGGGCTGACTGTCTTAGATTCTATAAGACATCAAGAAGTGCATGCCATCATAATTAAGCCAGTAAGCAGCACTCCTTTGTGACCCCTGAATTTGCTCCTATCTCTAGGTTCCTGTCCTGTTTGTGTTCCTATATTATTTTTCTTCAGTAATGAACTAATTACTGGAATTATAAATTGAAATAAACTCTTTGTTCACAAATTGCTTTCATAATGGTGTTTCTTGGTAGCAATAGTAATCTAAGTAGTCTAATAGTAGACTAAGACACAGATAGACCTGGCTAAGGAGGCAGAAATAGCATCAGTGGCTATACAAATCTATTAGCCACAGTCTTTTTTTGTGTTTCACAAAAGGTGTGCGTAATCATTTTTTCTACTGCTATGACACACTGCATAAGATAAACATCACTTAGGAGAATTATTTTTACTATATTAATCTTGTCAATCAATGAGCATGGGAGATCTTTCCATCTTCTGATATCTTTTATTTCTTCTTCAGAGACTTGAAGTTCATGTCCTCCAGATCTTTCACTTGATTGGTTAGAGTCACAGTAGGAGAATACGAAGATGGGGAGGCAGGGTTGGGTGGGTGTATGGGGGCACACCCTCATATAAGCAGGAGGGAGGAAGGAATAGGGGGTTTCTGGGTGGGAAATCAGAAAACAGGATAACATTTGAAATGTAAATAAATAAAATATCCAATAAAAATGACTAAGCATAAAAAGGAAAGGAAGAAAAAAAGAAAGAAAGAAAGAAAGAAAGAAAGAAAGAAAGAAAGAAAGAAAGAAAGAAAGAA
>JADRCD010194152.1:0-38662 GCA_019843815.1 Montemys delectorum | reverse complement strand
ATGAAATTGGAAGTGGGATGTACAGGTAGTGTCTGAAAGTAGCTTGTGAATATAATATACATGTTATCCATACATGAAATTATCAAATAATATTTAAAAGTAGAAAAGATCATGTTTGGTATTTCAGATTTTTCTTCATTTGGTACACTTTTATTGTTGCTAGGTTTAAGACATTTTCTTTTTTGTAAATTATGCTATCTTAGTAAAAGATGGCTAGTGGCTAAAAGATAATTTTATTTTACTTAGGGTATGACAGAAAGCCTGGAAAGGGGCATATGCTGTTGCTTAGAAGACTTTTTGTGGCTGGTTCATGGGAGATAAAAAGAAGTGTCTGCATTCTACATATAGGGAATATGCTACAGATCAAAAGAATAAGCTTACCAAACTCCTACTTCCTGAATTAATCAATTTATTGAGATTCTTTCAGGGGTATGAGTTTTGTTTTAGAAACATGGAAGACTCAAAGCAGTTATAGCACCAGAAAGCCCACCACAGGCTAGATAATGAATTATGAAAGTGTATGTCTGAAATTCTCAGATGGACTCCTTGTTCACAGCTCAACCTGTGAAAATCTCCTCCCTAGCAGCTATTACTACTTATGCAAGCTAAGGGGGTGGAGGATACATCTTGTAAGTTTCAAGTACACCCTAAGACTTGTAAATATTTTCTAGAGCCTTGTAAGTTCTACTTCTTTCTTAAGTTTTAAGGAGACTCCCTAAAAGAAAGAATATGTTAATTCATGATAAATTGATTAAAAAATGGAAGCTAAAATATTACTGAGGAACTATAAATATTTTTAAATGTATTATTGCCTAAAACTGTATTCACTGGATCTTTGTGGCTATGGAGGGCATACATGACTTCTCAAAGTCTTCTTGTGGAGATCATGATAGTACAAAGTGTTGGTGGTTTGTTATTAGTGAGATAAATGATACCGATGAAACTGCTTTTTGATGACTTTTGAATAATGACCTCAAGCTATGCTCCATCAGTAAAGCCCAGCACAAGTGTATATGGTAATGAGAAACTCACCCCGTGATGTTTCCTGTCACCTTCAGTTATTTATCTACTCTTAGTTATTTATTTTCACGCAGTTTCAGCATCTGTGTTACAGTCATGGATGTTCATATGAAATGCTAGTTTGGTAAATGTGTAAGAATCCATTTTACAGTATAATATTTCACAAGGAGAATGATGGCAGTTTTACTGAATTAGATACATAAAATAGTTTATAGTCAGAGGACATTGGAGGTCAAATCTCTAGCAGTGGTAATTATTCTTGCATGATGTTCCTCACACATCAAGGAAATAAAATAATGGGAATATAGGAACAGTTAAAGCGATAGATGAATGTTCCAAAGCTATTGTGGGTCACTTTTCCTTGCCTCATTCAAGAATGTCACACTTAAAAATTATGTATTATGGGAGGGTGACACAAAAGGAATACTTGTGCTGTGGGAACCAGCTTTTGCTCCTGAGAAAGCCAGTTCTTGTACTCTTTGGCCATGGATCAATTTGGATGATGCTTTTCATCAGCTCTGCACAGTCTATTGCCTTTCACTTAAGTGGTCTTCAGACCCTGGGAGCAACAGATCCATCTATCATCGCTGTATCAGCCACATTTCACTTTGATAAGCCTCGTACTGGAAACATCTTAGCTTTAGGTGTGATTCCAATTACATCCCACAATTACTAAGCCATCAGAAATTAAGAATATCTTTGCTTCAACTGAATCTTCAGGAGTTTATCCTTAGTTTTGTTTTCTTTAAGGGGGTGAGAGAAGCAAATGTGTTAAGAGCCTCTGAACAGAGCATAGCTGGTGGTTAGAAAAATAGGCAGGTTGTTCCTCTATTCTTTAATAAAGGGAAAATAAACTGAGATTTTTTTTCCCTTGGCCAATTTGTAACAGTGACTTCCTCATCTTGTGGATCAGTAGAGCAACCTGAGCGCATGGTAATGATTATTAGACAGTAGGTAAGGTACAGTTAGAGCTGTTGTCATCATCTCATCATTTCCTCTCACCCTCCATCCTTACCCTGACACACTTGAACATCACAGTCACCTGTTCCTTGGTACATCCCATGTTGTTTTCACAACAGCTGTGTTGTACTACAGTGAAGGTCTGCTGAGCTATGTTTTCTTTTATAGGAACATAGGATAAGTTCTATTACCTTTAGGGACATTCAACAATCAGAAGGACAAATTCCTTTGGATCCATGCTTCATTCTTTTATCCTATGTTGGATTATTTCAGTCAGCAGAACAGTATCCTGTAGCTGCCCTCTGCTCAAATAACATAAGCAAACTCTGGGCTTATCATTCTTGACATGGCACATCATCCAGCATATAACCTGCATTCCCCTTTATCCCACCTCCCTTGTAGATTTTATTATCTACTACTAGACTCCTTTACTCATGATAACATTTTTTGGGGGGTGATTGATTCAAGCACTATTGTAGTACTGTTCATATACAACTTTAATGATAGCCTTTCACATATCAGACTCTGTCATCACAGCACTAATGGCTTTCTTTTTATCCTAGAATGAAGCCTACCTCCCTCGCCTAGTCAATATAAATCTAATGTTGGCCCTTGATTTTTTTTCTCAATTGTCACTTGTAGTGTCCTTCTTTGAGTGGTATGCATCTAATTCACTGTGTCAACTGGTTTCATTATACTTTTGTCCCTTGATCATTTCAAAATATTCCCTTCTTTAATTTTCAGTTTGACCATGTTAAATTTCTCTATATCCTAAGTTTTAAGTGACTATCACCTTTTCAACTGCTCATTGCATTTCAATACAGCCATTTTCTATACAGCTCTCTTTCACCAAAAACTGAAAGCAATAACCCACAAATTTTCTTCCTGATTACAACAACCTTTATGAAGCCTTTAATATGTGTGAAACTAAATTTCTTCACTGATTTCTTGGATGTATTAATTGCCATTCTGTTTCCAAATTAAACATAGACAGATTTTCACATACACCCCACAAGTATTGGGAAGGTACCTGGTTAAATTTATTCACTTCTGCATTTTTCAAAATAAGTAAAGATCAATGACTGGAACATATGATATGGATAATCAATACACTTTGATTTATTTTCTTTGAAATGTAGAATTATGTAAAAGAACAGCGATAGTAGAGTGAACACGGTTTATAAACACTGACTTCAGTGGCTTCTAGTGGTGATTCACATGTATCATTCTGACTACCTTATACAAAACACAATTGGTTATTAGAAACATCTGTGTTGTAGGCACCACCACTGTCTGTGATTTGCAGAAGATTAAAGCAAGAGCTAACGAAGGCCCATTGGGCCATCTAATCTTGCATTATGTCCATGTGATCGGAGTTGCGTAGGTGAACAGTGATCTTAAAATGAAAACATATAATGACTTTTGTTTTGAAACTTAGCAAACTTGACTATTTCTTGGATGTTTCTACAGGTCAGTGTCTATGGTAACATATGATGTGTGAAGTAGCTAATTAATATTATCCATAGTATAAGAACATAATAATTGAACCTACTTTAATACTAGATCTTTTAACAGCAATAGGTCAGAAAAGAGTTTTGGGTGGTGGCAATGCATTTTGGTATGTATGTAAACACAGTTCCAGTTTAGGTGCCAGATAAGGGTAGAGAAATACTTTCTCATTAATTAAGTTGTACAATCCATCTCAATACATTTCTTCATTGAATTTTGTTTTAATTAATCCCATGCTTTCAGGAGAGTCAGTTTCATCCCATCATTATTTGATAGTATTCTGTTCAGTTAATTCATTCAATTATTACTGATGACTTTCCTGATATAACAAGATTTTTTTTGTTTTTTTTTTTGTTGTTGTTGTTGTTTGTTGTTGTTGCTTATGCTGAGACTAAGAGTGTTGATTATGGAGATGAGTTAAGTTTAGAGCATTCTTTTCACAAAGTTAAAATCTAAGAAGGAAATAGTTCATATGGTGAAACAAAAAGCTCTATATTTCAAATGGATCCAAAGAAGGTGGTTAGTCCTTTTTAAAATTAATTTTTAAAATTTATTTATTTATTCACTTTACAACTCAATGCCAACCCTTCCTATCCTCCCAGTATCCTCTCAAGCAAGTCCTCCCCCATTCCACCTTCCACTTCTCTTTTGAGAAGGAGAAGATCTCGTCTGGGTGTCACCACCACTACTAACACCCTATATCTCCCACTGCACAGCCTAACTCACTCTCAGCTCCCTTTATCATGACAGTACATCAAGTCTCAAGTCTCTGTAGGACTAGATGCAATCTCTTCCATTGAGACCAGACTGGACAGTCCATTTAGGGGCATAGAATCCACAGGCAGGTAGGCAACATACTCAGATCCAGACCCTGTTCAAGCCACTGGGAGAACAAGCTGCTCATCTATTACACATGTATAGGGAGCCTAGGTCCAACCTATCCTCACTCTTTGATTGGTGATTCAGTCTCTTGGAGCCTCCAAGGGTCCAAGTTAGTTGATATTGTTGGTCTTCCTGTGGAGTCTCTGCCCTCTATTGGTCCCTCAATCCTCCCAATTCTTCAGTAAGACTCCCTGAGCTCTATCTAATGATCTGGTTTGAGTTTCCATATCTCTTTCCATTGTCTGCAGGGTAGAGCCTCTCAGAGGACAGTTATGCTAGGTTCCTGTCTGCAAACATAACAGAGTAGCATTAATAGTGTCAGAGATTTGTTCTTGCACATGAGATGAGTCTCAATTTGGGGCATTCATGGGTTGGTTATTACCTCAGTCACTGCTCTATCTTTGTCCCTGCACATCATGTAGGCAGGACACATTTGGAGTTGAAGTCTTTGTGCATGGGTTGCTGTCCTTATCCCTCTACTGGGAGTTCTGCCTGACTACAGGGAGTATGGCAAAACCCCCTGTTAGGAGTCTCAGCTAGAGTCGCCTCAATAAACACTCTGGGACCTTGACCAATCCCAGGTCTCTGGCTTGTCCTAGAGATTGGTCCCCCATCTCCCTTCTCTCTCCCCTACTCTCCCTATGTATGATCACCTCCAATACTCTGCCTGTCCTCATCTTCTCTTCCACCAATCTAGTTTGTTTCTCCTTCTGAGAAAGATTCATACTTCCTCCCTTGGTCCCTCCCTGTTACTTAGTCTTTTGATTATAGCACAGTTATTCTGTGCTTTATGGCTGATATTCACTTATACATGAGCACATACCATGAATTTTCTTTTGTGTCTGGGTTACTTCACTCAGGAAGATATTTTCTAGTTCCATCAATTTGCCTGTGAAATTCATGATGTCCTTGTTTTTAATGGCTAAGTATTATCCCATTGTATAAATGGGCCACATTTTATTTAACCACTCTTCAGTTGAGAGACATCTAGGTTGTTTCTAGTTTCTGACTATTATGAGTAATGATTCTATGAACATAGGGAAGCAACTGTCCCTTTGGGATGGTGGAGTATCTTTTGGGTATTTATTTGTCCAAGAGAGGTATAGCTGGGTCTTGAGGTAGCATTATTTCCTGTCTTCTGATAAATTGATTTACAGAGTGATTGTACAAGTTTGTACTCCCAGCAGCAGTGGAGGAATGGCCCTTGCTCCACGATCTCCTGTCCTGTCCTTTGATTTTTTTTTCATCTTAGCCATTATGACAGGTGTAAGGTGGAATCTCAGAGTTGTTTTGATTTGCATTTCTCTGATGGGTAAGGAGCTAACTCTGTCAGCTGTGCTTCAGGTAGACCCCATTCTGTAGGCTGTGTCCCAGGCAGACCCTACTCTGAAGACTATGTCCCAGTAGGAGCCAACTGGGACTCTGGGTGGATCTAACTGAGATGAGATTGGTAGAACAGGGTTTCAATCTAGTTAGCCTTTGTGCCAGAGAAAGATTCCACCAGGTAGCAAGACACTCTTGGGGTCCCACAAGGCTCCTGCAGACAGAAGAGCAAGCCTAGAGCTAGACAATGGGGCTCTGGAACTGTGAGCAACTTACCTCTGGAGGCTGCACCAGGAAGACTAATTGGAATATAGGGCAGATCAGACTCTGCAGGCTGTCCTGGACAGACCAAGAAAGTCCCCAATTTTAATCTGGTGGTTAGTCTTTTAATTGATTAATTACTTTATTTTCTTTAGAATGTGTGTGTGTGTGTGTGTGTGTGTGTGTGTGTGTGTGTGTGTTCTCATTAGTTTCATACTGAGAAAAACTAATATATAAAGATCACTTTGTAGGGCTGGAGAGATGTCTAAGATGTTAAGAGATTGGACTGTTTTTGCAAAGGACCTGAATTTGATTTGGAACATCCCCTTCTAATGATTCACAAAGTGCCTATAATTCCAGCCCCAAGGTGACTGCCACCTCTGGACTCTACTGGTACCTGCATTTACATTCACATACTCCTCACTGCCACACATACACATAATTTAGAAAAAGAATGCAACTTGAACATTAGATATTAGTTAATGTGTTATACTTACCATAATTTCTCAAATTTATGATATAAGGTTTTTCTCCAAAATGCTAATTTTTTAATTTTGCATATTGACTTTTCAACAAGTTAACAGCTAGACAAATCACTAAAAGAACAACTGTCCTGATAGTCTGCCAGCCATAAGTTTTTCAATGAGATCACATGGCTCAAACCTACAAACATTATAAAATTATTTTAAAAATATTTACTATTTATTTTATTTTTGAGATTATAATATATTTTCAATATTTCTTCTTTTCCTTTCCTACCTCAAATCCTCTCCTAGACCCCTATCCATCTCTACAAAATTTGTGGCCACTTTTTCACATTAATTGTTATTATATGTATTATATATATGTATACATATGTATTGATAAATTTAATCTATCTAGTCTGTATAATGTTAGTAATATAAATGCATATTTTCAGTGATGATCACTTGTTACTGGAAAAATGACTGATGTGCTCTTTCCTGGAAGGCCAGGGTTTTTCCTTCAAGTTCTCTTCATTTGCCTTTATTTCTTTGTGTAGGCTTGCATTACCATGGGCTTTCACCCATCAATTTTGATATTTCTATTGGTATAACCCTTGTTCAGCTCACATTTGGTCAGTCATTTTGGTGAGACTGTATGTATATGGTCATTTCACCTGAATCTATGCATGTGTATGTACCATGTACATGTCTAGCACTTTTAGAGGCCAAAGAAAGGCCTGGAATACCATTGAACAGGACTTTTAGACAGCTGTGATCAACCATGTGGGTATTGGCATCCAAACACACATCTTCTGAAAGAGTGGCAAGTGCTTTTAACTTCATGAGCTGTATCTTTCCTCAGTATATAGCACCTTTCTGTACCATAAAAAAGTGGATTTTTTCTGGTCTCATATTAAATACTCCAATATTAGCAATTAAGTTGGTATAACTGCCTTTGTCATCTTTTAATTATTTTTATGTTTCTGGGCTCAAAAACCTTTTCTTAGAAACTTGTAGGATTTTTCCATTTCGTATCTCATGTAGAAGCTTTGCTTTACTTCCACCAAAAACCCTTTAGGGATGCTGATCAAATTTCATTATGTTCGAAGCCTCATGGCCTAAGCTTTAAATTATTCCTTCATTTATTAAATCATTCATGCACAAATATATTCACACATTTATTCATTTGCATATAAATTTTTGCATCTGTTCATAATTCCTCTGGAAGCATGCTAATGCCTTCCACATACCTGTAGCCAAGCTAATTTCTAGTCATAAGCAGTTGGGCAAAACATGGTTTTTTTGCCTATGTTTTGCAAGTCAGGGAGGTATGTAATGAATGTGTCTTTCCTGACTTCTCCCCTCTCATTTTAACAAGGATCCTTAGGGGAAGTTCCTCATTGTGTCTTCATGTCAAATATAATATTCTGTGTTGGTTAATTTGTTACCTTGACAGGGTAAGGTTAAGTAATACCAGAAAACTGGTAAAATATTGTTTATGGATATAGCTTTTCTAGTTTTTAAGCTATCAGGACTAAGAAAAAAATCATGTTCCCACTATTTCACTCCAGAAAACAGTTAGGAGAGTATGGGCCTATTGTCCTACTGTGATAGCTATTCTCGCTTGTTAGCTTGACTATATCTGGAAGAAACTACAATCAAGAAATGGAGGGCACAGAAGTGACCTGAAGTCATAAGCTTTTGATTCAGATCTTGAGGTGGGATGTCATACAACTTTAATCCAGATTTTGAGGCACACATTTCATCTGGGCCATACATTCTGCTGGAGGCCTATATAAAGACAAGGAAATGTTCCTTTCATACCAGCTTACACTTATTGCCAGCAAATCTGCTGGAGCCTACTTCTTCAGGATTCCATATATTGAGCATGTGTATATATTCATTCCATAAGTTCTGTGACCCTAAAGAACCATGACCATGACTAATATACCTATATAGTTTTGTCTGTCTATCTAATTTCTATCTATCTATCTATCTATCTATCTATCTATCTATCTATCTATCTATCTATTGTCATCATCATCATCATCATTATCTGCCTACCTATCTTCTGCCCATTAATCATAATTTTTGTGTCCTCTATATTTATCTTCTATCCTCTATTTGTACTCTTTTATTTTTCTGGAAGCTTCTCACGAGTAAACATTCTCAGAAGACTAGAAATAAAATTTTAATTAGTTTGTTATTTGTTTTCTTTTCTTAAATGTGCTACCATACATCTGTATTCCTCACACTCAGGAAGTAGTGGCAGGAAGATCAGCAGTTCAGGGTTACTGTTGGTTATATAGCATGACTACGTAAGACATTGTTTCAAAAACATAAAGCCATGTAAGTGAAAACTCTCCTCCCTAAATGCTGTATAAAACAGTAGTCAAGGAAACCAAAAAGCAAAGTATGGCAGGCCATGCCTAGTCATCATCTATAGTGTACAAGAAATTTAAGGATTAAGAACATTCTGAAATTATTAATTCAGCAACACTAAAAGTGTCATCTATCAAAAAGTGTCATCTACCAAAAGGATGTTTGATAACATCCTACTTATTCATAGCTAATAAGAAACTGTCAAAGTTAGAGTCTTTTTCCTTGTCTTTGCTTGCTTATAATCTGAGAATGAATTCTCAAGAAAATGCAAAAATCCTGAGACAAAAATCAAAACTACTAAAGGAGTTCCTCTTAAGTTTCACATAAGAACCCTACACTGAATGACTTTAAATGATCTGAGAAGAAAAAGCAAAGTTGAGTTTTTCATGGGTTCAGAAAAGAAAGAAGCACTGTTATGGAGGGTAAGAGCAATGCCTCATTAATCCAGAGCTGGAAGATGAGCACCTGAACTTCTAGAGTTCACAGTAGAGCATTTAAAATGGGTTTCTCAGCAGCTAGCCCGCCCACAGATAACATAAGCTTTGTCTCTAATGTTGATGTGGGAGCTCTCTGGACCTTGTATGTATGGCTAATTGGAGAGATTTAGGTGTTGGTATACTCATCTACCATGGACCAGTAAAGTAAGCGTTACTAGAAATTAGTAACTTGAGAACTGTAAGATAAGCAACACCAAGTTGAGAGCACACACAGGTAGATGAATTTCTCTTCTTTTGTTATTTGGGAGGTAAAATTGCTTCTTCAAATTCTGATTTATTTGAATAATTAGAAACCCCAAGAATGAAACTATAAAAGCCCGAGTTCATTCCTTATAAAAAGTCAATTTTCTCACTAGTCTAACTGCTGCATACAAACCATTTGCTTAGTTTAAATTGAGTTAGATCTGACGAGAATAATTCACAGCATGATTCAAACATGGATATTCATTTCATAAAGCTGAAATGTGTCCAAATTCTGGTTTATTAATAATGTGGTTGTCAAGGAAGGGCTAGTGAGATGGCTTAGTGATTAAGGGTACTTTCAGAGGATGGAGTTTGGATTCCAGTATCTACATAGAGGCTTTGAACACTCTGTAAGTCCAGTTCTAGGAGAACCTAGTGCTTCTTCTGACATTTATAGTTTCAAACATTCATATGATATGCATGCATATGCACAGGCACCTAAAATAAAATAAAAATAAAAAAATATAGAACATATTATGTTAGCTTAATGGTAGTTTAACTGTTACCAACAAAGTCAAAACACTGTTTGTAGTGGGTTGAACAAGATTGTTCACTTATAGGCTCATCTATTTCAGTGCTTAGTTACCAGGGAGTGCCACTATTAGTTGGTGTGGCCTTATTGGAGTAAGTGGGCTTTGAGCTCAAGCCACACTCAGCTTCTTCCTCTCCCTGCTGTTTTCCAGTACAGATGCTGAGCTGTCATCTCCTTCCCTAGCACCATGTGTGCCTGGATGATGCCATAGAAATAATGGATTAAACCACTGATACTGTAAGCTAGCCCCAACTAAATGTTTTCCTTTATAGGAGATGCCATGGTTATGATGTCTCTTAATAGCAATTGGAATCCTAAAACAGAAGTTGGTACCAGGCACTTGGGTTTTGCTGTGATAGTCCTGACCACATTTCTTTTTAACAGAATGTGAACTTTGGGGTTTTGTTTTAGGAAAGCAGCTGGGCATTTTAAGTGGCGTTTAATGGTCCATACTGGTAGGAACAGGGAAGACAGTGGTGCAGAGAGTGTAGATTATGATGGTCTGGCTCAAGTGGTTTCAGAGAAGAAGAGTATTAATATGTGGCTTAGAGATTTTTCTTGTAATGTTTAGGTGAAGAATGTGGCTGCTTTCTACTCTTGTGCAGAAAATCTGCCTGAGGCCAAACTGAAGAGTTTTAGATTAAAAATCTTGGCAGATGAGATTTCAAATCAGCCTAGTATTGAATATGATATGTAGTTATTAGTGCTCACTTTTGTGCAGATCTATTATGGAGATCTCAGAGAAAAAGAACAAGCTGAGAAAGGAAAATACAAATGTATTGTTTTAGGAGGAAAAGAACATCAGGAAATGTAATGGAATCAAGTCCAGCAATCAAGGAGATAAAATGTTTAAAGAAAAATGTGATGCTAAATGTGCTAAATGTGCTAAATGAAATGGTGACCTCAGCACAAGATCCCAAGCAGAGAAGCTTCCAACTTGTAAAAAGGAATTATAGAACCGTTTAGTACATTGTTTAGTACATGTCATTAGTCAAGGATGAAGGCCACAGAAGCAGGAGGATCTCTGAGTTTGAGGCCAGTCCAATCTACTGATGAAGTTCAAGGACAACCAAGATTAGATAGTAAAGGAAACCATAGTAACAGAAAGCTAATGAAGACATAATTGAAGGGAGTTGGGAGGAGCATATTCTAGCCTTAGCAAAAAGAGGAACTTGGCAGATTTGGCAATGTTCTTCTACATTTATTAGACAAGAATAGAAAAAACATTGTTGTGAAATCTCCCCTCATGGCTAAGAAAAGCTACTGAGGCCAGGTGTGTGTCAGCAGTATCCCTGAATGGAGGCCTAGAGAGGCCATTACATGAACCAGTAAAGGTGATGCCTTGGAGACCTCAATATGTTGGAGATGCTGGAGTTGTGGAGTTCCTACGAAGGAGAGCTACCTTCTGGGAATGGAACCAGTCCAAGAGAAAGTATGTTGCAGTCAATAAAGTTGAAAAGAGTCTGAGATCTGAAGAGCACTTTGACTTCAGACATGGAGATACAGAGTTCAGAGTTTACCCAGCTAGATTTAGGTCTCCCTTTGGTTCAGTATTTCCACACTAGGCTCCATGTCCTCCCTGTTGGAATGGTAATGTATATCTGGTGCCTTTGTGCACTGGAAACGTTTGGTCTACTTGTAATTTTGATTTTACAG
The DNA here is from genome assembly GCA_019843815.1 of Montemys delectorum. Classification (NCBI taxonomy): domain Eukaryota; kingdom Metazoa; phylum Chordata; class Mammalia; order Rodentia; family Muridae; genus Montemys; species Montemys delectorum. The sequence goes on along the minus strand of JADRCD010194152.1, from coordinate 26,933 downwards.
AGCATTATATTTAAGAAATTATCATTAGTCTCAGAGACTTCGAAGTTTGAATTTCTAAACAGTTTTGAGACTGTCATAGACTATGGAGATTTTTGAAATTAGAATGAATATATTCTTGCAATATGGTATGACTACAAGCCTATGGGGGCCAGAGAGTGGAATGTGATGGTTTGAATAAGAAAGGCTCCCATAGACTCATAGATTTGAAGGCTTGGTTCCCAGAGAGTGGCACTATTAGGAAATGTTGGAGTAGATGTGTCACTTTGAAATTTTCAGAGGCTCAAGTCAAGCTCAGTGTCTCTCACTTCCTTCTGTCTGGTCCTCTAGATGTAGAAATCTTGGCTTCATCTCCAACACTATATCAGTTTGGCTACTATTAAGCTATCATTATAGTTCTTTGAGAAAATTGCACAGTATGATTTGATCATATTAGCTGTTCCTCCAGCTCTTCTCAGCTTTACTACCCTTTCCTATTTCCACAAATTTATGTTCTCTTTTTTTTATATAAATTCACCAAGTCTTAATTATATTGCCTGTACATTCCCCCTGGTTATTTGGCTTATATTGCCCATACATTCTCTCTGATTATGTGACTTTCCAATTTAGTATGGTCAATCTATTAAATGATACATTGAAAAAGTTACCTGTCTCCCCAACTCCCATCCCCAAATAAATACAAACCACAGCGTATTTATTTTGACTAAGAAACTATTTTAATTGTAACCATGGAAAACTATTTAAAGCTCATTTTATGAATATATTTTGTTCCTCCTGAAGAATAGTCTGGAATTAATCTTTTTAAAATACTTGCTGAATTGGACTCTGACCACTTAACAATAAATAAAAGCACATAGGGGCAAAAGAATCAGTAGATTTTTCTCCTAATGTCAAGGAGTGGAGGGAAGGAAGCTTTGACATAACATTTTCAAAACAGCTCTGGTATCAGAATAACATAAGGAGCTACATGCAAGAAGTAAATGAGTAAATAGACAATTGACTGGTTGAACATATCAGGAAGTAATATATGTTTATACACAACTAAAAGGTGTCCCAGACAACCTGTAATTCATTAAACCTGAAAATATTGGGATAAAAGAGCCTGAGGTCCTGGTGTTACTTCCACTAGTTTATCAGCTGAACCATTAGACTCTTTACTAAGATGCCACTTAATAAAAGAGCAATCTCACAAGTTAACTCATAGTTGTTTTAGCAAGATACCAAGACAAGCTGATGCTTACATCAGACAAATATTCTTGCATGGAGAAGGGAAGTGGGCATCAAGTTCTAGCCCTAGCTGGGGGGCTATTGACAATTGTACTCTGCCATGAGAATTAGAGTTAGTTTTCTTTTTGTATGGAGCCTTTGGTAGATCAACCATATACAATGAAAAGCCACAAAGCTAGTGATGTACGGTCAATATAAAATAGCTTCAAAGGTTATTAAAAGAATGAAGAGATGATAAATTTGAGAGCATAAGGAAGGACCATAAATTTGGGAGGAGTTGGGGAGGTGAGTGATTATGGTCACAATATGTTCTATAAATAACTAAACTTAATTTTAAAAAAAGAAACTCCCAGCCAGGCAGTGGTGGTGCATGCCTTTGATCCCAGCACTTGGGAAGCAGAGGCAGGCAGATTTCTGAGTTCGAGGCTAGACTGGTCTACAGAGTTAGTGCCAGGACAGCCAGGGCTACACAGAGAAACCCTGTCTCAAAAAAAAAACCCTTCCCATTAATTTTTTTTTACTAAATTTTATTGAAAATTTTAATTCAATATCTAGATTTAGTATATTATATGGAAAGAGGATTGTTCATTATCTGCTTACCCTAAGCTCCCACATTCTACTTGACTCAAAATTGTTTCTATTTTCAGAATTCCAGGTAAAATGCTCCATCCTCATCCCACTGTATTTCCAAATTGATCTAAGTTTGGCCAAAGTGATATTTCCTTTCCCTGCACTGCTTGCTATCTTATTTATATCTGTTCAGCACAGCTGGCCCAGGAGATTTTTTTTCTTTAAATTTGTGTTTAAGGCATTTTAATGTCCATATCTTTATCATTTCAGTTCATTTCTGCTCATCCAGAATAAGAGGCATGAAAGGATATTCCATAACAGAGATAAATAGTAGGGATTGCACTAATCTTGGCAAATAGATCTTGCATGGATATGTGTGATATTTACAAGTACACAACACATTTACTTCCTCTCCCTTCAAAATGTAACATATTTTTGTCACGACAATGTAAGGGCAGATTAAGCTTTACTTAAATTTTCATTCAATAGCTGTTTATATAAGAATATCTACTAAAATGTGTTGTCTGATAATATGTATACATATATACATAAACATACATATATACATAAATGTATATATATGTATATAATTCTACTAATATGTATTCCTGTGTGTCTTTGAGATTTTCAATCTGTGTTTTGGAAACATAGCTCCAGTTATTTACAAGAATAGTTGGAGCAGTACCTGCTGTAGCCTGTCTCCATCCTTGTGAGAGCGTCCTGAACTCTGTAAGAGGAGTTTCAAGGAAAGTCATTAAATCTGTCCTTTCTGATACTTTTACATATCTGTACTTTGACATTCTGGGCAATCATTTAACTAGCCTGCTAATTTGGCTTTAAAAAACTACAAGGATTAAATAAATCAGGTTTGAGATTCAAATTTAACTGGCCTGGCATCCGGAGAGTAGTATTTGGCTTAAGATAGCATCATTAATGATCACTTGCACAGGGGAAATTATTTTAAAGGAGAGTCCGAGTCATGAAGCCAAGGCCAGGAAGCAAGCGAAAGCAGCCACTTCTCAGTATCCAACATGAACAGGTCTCCAGGAGCTAGAATGAGCATTCCTGTAAATGTCTTTGCGACTTGCCAGGTTTTATTGGTCTTGCCCTGAAAACCACTGCTTACATCCCAAATGCTCCATGAAATAACCTTCTGGCCTTTGATGTATCTTTGGGGAAATAATATTTTCAGTAAATACTGAAGTGTTTCCTAAGTATCAGAAATTTAGAAGAAATCTAATTCACTGGAAACCTCAGAACTTAAACTCCTTCCTTTACTAATGATAGATATTTATTTTTTATTTTTCCCCATTCTTTTTTTTTTAAAGATGTTTTCTTTATTTACAATATCTCCTTGCCAGGTTCCCCTCCAAAAGAAAAAATAAAAATAAAATAAAATAAGAAAAAAAATAAAAAAATAAACCAAAAACTAAAACAATCCCCTGTTCCCTCCCCACTCCCCCTGATCAGCACCTCACCCTCTCCCACTTCCTGGCCCTGGCATTCCCCTACACTGGAGCATAGAGCCTTCACAGGGCCAAGGTCATCTCCTCCCATTGATGACCGACTTGGCCATCCTCTGCTATACACATGCTGCTGGAGCCATGAGTCCCCCAGTGTGTACTCTTAGGCTGGAGTTTTAGTCCCTGGGAGCTCTGAGGGTACTAGTTAGCTAATATTGTTGTTCATGCTAAGGGGCTGCAAACCTTTCAGCTCCTTGAGTCCTTTCTCTAGCTCCTTCATTGGGGACCCTGTACTCAGTCCAATGGATGGTTGTGAGCCTCTACTTCTATATTAGTCAGATACTATCAGAGCCTCTCAGGAGACAGCTATATCAGGCTCCTATCAGCCAGCACTTGCTGATATCCACAATAGTGTCTGGGTTTGATGATTAAATATGGGAAGGATTCCCAGGTGGAGCAGTCTCTGAATTGTCCTTCCTTCAGTCTCTGCTCCATAGTTTGTCTCTGAAAATCCTTCCATGGGTATTTTGTTCCCCCTTTTAAGAAGGAATGAAGTATCCATACTTTGGTCTTCCTTCTTCTTGGGTTTCTTGTGGTTTATGGATTGTACTTTGTGTATTCCGATCTTCTAGGCTAATATCCACTTATCAGAGAATGCATACCATGTGTGTTCTTTTGTGATTGGGTTACTTCACCCAGGATGATATTCTCCAGGTCCATCCATTTCCCCAAGAATTTCATAAATTCATTGTTTTTAATAGCTGAGTAGTACTCCATTGTGTAGAAGTACCACATTTTCTGTATAAATTCCTCTGTTGAGGGACATCTGGGTTGTTTCCAGTTTCTGGCTATTATAAATAAGGCTGCTATGAACATAGTGGAGCATGTGTCCTTATTACATGTTGGAGCATCTTCTGGGTATATGCCCAGGAGTGGTATAGCTGGGTCCTCTGGTAGTACTATGTCCAATTCCCAGAAGAACTGCCAAACTAATTTCCAGAGAGGTTGTACCAGCTTGCAATCCCACCAGCAATCAAAGAATGTTCCTCTTGCTCCACAATCTCTCCAGCATCTGTTGTCAAAGGGCCTTTTAGTGTTAGTTGCTTTTTTTTTTATATTCCCTTCTTTTCCCTGCTTTCCATTTAATCCTTCTATTCTAGTTTTTCTCTTACCTCTTTATAATATTATACTCTATTTCCCCTTTCCTGGGGGCTGCTTTCCTCTCCCCTGATACATTATTAGGTACCTAACCTCTATAGTTATTTGGATTGTAGTAGACACATAGAAAGCTTAAGATTTAAACTCTGCATATAAGTGAAAACATTCACTATTTGTTTCTTTTAGGTCTAGATTAACTCACTCAGGATTATTTTTGTTTTCTTTGAATAAGCTTATAGTTTTTTTCTAATTCCACATTGCAATACATAATAAATAAATAAATTTTATGTTTACAGGAGAATTAAATATTAGGAGTAGTGAAGTAAACAGAGCAAAAGTACTTTTAAAATAAAACAATTTCTTAGTCTACAATAATTTATTCAGTAATATTTGTAATAAATCAATTTTCCATAGTTTAGAGAAAATATTTTTATTTGAAAGGTATTTAAAACAACCACATGACTTTTCTTGTCTTACAGATTATAATATCATTCTTGGATTGATAACAAATTCAGCAGATTATTCAATAGATTATACTATTCAGCAGAATTTTAGGCAAGGTAAAGACAGTTGATTGTAATGATCATAAAGAATGTTGCGTTGTAACGATCATAAAAAATGGTGAATTGTAACCAATTGAAAACTGTTTTTATGGACAGCTTAGAGGTAGGGTTGACTTTGTCTGGTATCTTGGAAGCTTTCACAGATGAGAATTAGAATATTAAAAACCAAAGTCCCCTAGGAAGCTGGATCAACAAGGAGCATCCATCATTTCATTCTTTTTCTAAATTTATTGCTATTATTTCTTAACATCAATCACTGCCCCTACTCCCAGGATCCCTCATAGATTCCCTCCTTCCATCTCCCTCCCCTGCTCCTCTGAGAGGGTACCCACCCTGATATCCCCTACCTTGAAGTATAAAGTCTCTGTAGGTTTAGGTACATCCTCTCCCTTTGAGGGCTGACCAAGTAGTCCGTTGGGGAACTGAGTTGTTGGGGGACTCACTTGGACACTAAGCTCACATATACTACATATGTGCTAGGGTCCTAGATCAAGCCTGTGTTAGCTCAGCATCTAAGAGCTTCCTAAGGCCCAGGTTAGTTGAACTGCTGGCATTTCTGTGGGGTTCCTATCCCCTTCAGAGCCTTCAGTCCTTCTCCCAACACTTCCCTAAGAGTACCCAAACTCTAGCCAATACTTAGCTGTGAGTCACTCTATCAGTTTCAGTCAGTTGTTAGGTGGAGCCTTTCAGATGACAGTTGTTCTAGGCTCCTGTAATGCATGTTCTTTTGGGGTCAGGATGATGTTTTATAGTTTCATCCATTTGACTGCAAAAATCTTGATGCTCTTGTTTTTACTAACTGGATAATATTCTATAGTAATAATGAACCACATCTTCTGAATCCTGGTTGAGGGACATCTGGGTTGTTTCCTGCTTCTGCCTATTGTGAGCACAGTGGAGCTACTCTGAACACAGTGGAGCATGTATCCTTGTGGTATGGTAGAGCAACTTTTGGGAGTATGCCTGGAGTAGATACAGCTGGACTGTCAGGTATAAATATTTCCAATTTTCTGAGGAACAACCAGATACACTAAATCAAATAGAAGTGAAAGTGGGAAATACCCTTGAAAGCATTGGAACAGAAGACAATTTCCTGAACAGAACAGCAATGGCTCAGACTCTAAGATCAACAATTGATAAATGGAATTTCATAAGACTGAAAAGCTTCTGTCATGCAAAGGACAAAGTCAATAGGACAAAATGACAGCATGTATATTGTGAAAAAGATCTTCACTAACCCTACATCTGACCAAGGGATAACATCTAAATTTATAATTCAGATTTTTATTCTATCCATAATCCCAAGTTGATCCATAATAGCGACTTGCAGGCACAAACATTTAAATTTTAAAACTTTCATGCTCTGGATTGATGAGAGGGCAAAGAGGATAAAATGCTTTTTGTTTAAGTGAAAAGATATGAGTTTTTACCCCTACATCCCACATAAATCTGAATGAAGTAGAACATGTCTGTAATTCCAGCATTCAAATAAAAACACAAGGAATAGAAACAAGATAATCCCTGAATCTCATGGGCCAGGTAGCTTGATGAACCTAGCAGGAAAGAAGAAACCATCTCAAAAAAGGTGAAGACAAGGTCTGACATCTATGGTTGTTCTCTGATCTCTACATAACTATAGAGTATTCTCACACATGCAGAAAGAGGCACAGACTAACCTGCAGACATCACATTCACAGTGAGATAAAATAGCATCTGAATTGATTTCTGGTATAATCTTTATTAATCGATATGTATTTTGTAATCTTGAAGAATTGCAAAATAATATCATGGAATTTAAGATAGATGGAAACGTGGAAAATGAGAAAAAAAGTAATATATGAGAGAGAAAAATGTAAAATATGGAAATAAGTGAGTAATAAGGAAAGTTACCTTGGAACCGCATCTATATCTTGGATAAGAGGTTCTATTCTCCTTATCCTGCTGTTCTAGTTCCCCTTTATTTGTCCACAATATTATATTCTATTTTCCCTTGCTTTGGACATTCCCTCCTCTCTTCTGATCCCTTACTAGGTACCTAACCTCTGTGGTTATTTGGATTGTAATAAGTAAGCTTAAGAGCGAAAATTTATGTAAAAGAGAAATTGAGGCACGTGAACTTCAGTGAAGGCTGGGCATATGCTAGTCACTACAGTGAGTATTTCTTGCAAAAGATGAAATTATAACTTTTCCACTTCATTGTGTGCTGGACACTGTCCCTACACAATACTTAAGATTCTCCACCTTGTCTGTCAGAATCCAAATCCCAGGGCCTTTTTATAGAGAAACAGACTAAAACACATACTATCCTCATCATAACAACTACACAAAGACCAATTTCCTTTTTTTTATTTAAAGCAGATCTCTCGTAGAATATGTCATGGTTATGTTTTCTCCTTTCTTTATTCTTCTGAGATGCCCCACAATTTACTTGTCATTGGACTCCACACCTTTTCCTTCTCTACTTAGAAAAAAGAGACATCTACAGAATGATAATAAAATAAGATAAAGCAAAAACAAACTGTTACAGTGCAAACCAACAACCAAATCATAGTGCACACATGTAGACACAGAGCTAAACATCTTCCTATACACAGGAACCCCTTAAAAACAAAGCCAAAAGGCATAGAATATAGGCAAAGAACACGTAAGGACATAAAAAAGCTCTGAAAAAGTATCATGAGACAAAGAACCTCCAATGGTGTCATTGCATTTGTGTTAACCATCTACCGTTGGGTATGGGGCCTTGCCTTAAGAGTTTGTATGCCTAGTGAGACTCCTGGTACTCCATAGAAGAGAATTGAGTTTTCTTTGGGACTGTTAGTCAATTGAACATAGCTTTTGGGTTAGAAGTGGAGACATATCTATTACCTCTTTTAGCACAGATACTCAGATTGGCATTGGCTCATGATCCTAATTGCTTTCAATGTACCCATATACTTAGCAAATTTCTTTACCCTTAGTCCACAGAATATAGCCACTATTTCATTTCATTCCATTCCATAATATCTGTTCAGCACTTTGAGTTGGAATTTTAAGTATGAAATTTTATACAGTTAATTATCAATATACCAATTAGTATATACTCACCAATATACTAATCATGTCAATAATTGAGAGAAGGGCAGCAGCATTGGTACATGTCCCTCCTTCCAGAACATATGCTTTGTCTTCAAAGAATTAATAGAGAAATCTTCACTCCTTAGGTATTGGGTAGGTATGTATGATCTCTTAATTCCAAAGAATTTCCTAACAGCAGTTTTAAGGTAGTGAACTAGACACAGACAAACTCAGTGAGGTGATCCAGGCTAATATCAATCATGGAAATCAGGTATCTTTGATATCTTGCAATGAAAATCTTTTTTTCCATTTAAATACATGCACAAACTATTTATTATCATTTTACCACTCAAATATGAACAACTACATCTTTTACTTGGGTGAGAAAAGTCCTTTAAACTGATATTTGAGCTTCTATTATTTATCTCTAAAAGGATATTATACCAAATGTACTGGTTGCAAGCCTGTTGTCTATGGCTATGTAGGTTGATCAGTGTGAAGCTATAGAGAGTGCATGTCATTTATCACACATAGTTGGATGGGTGATATGGGCTATGTCTATAATACTGTCTACAGACATTAATGAACTTTAATCCAGTGTAATAATTGTAATCTTCTATATAAATGAGTAAAGATGAATCTTTTCTTTAGTTAACAATGGCTTAGGGTTATTGTCAAATGTTGAATGAATGAAGAAACTCCAGATAGGTCCTTAGTTTCTGGAATATCACAAGTTGACTCAAATGAGGTTTCTACCCAGAGTCAGTGTTCCAACAAATCTCTCTTCACTGATGCCTATGTTGTCTTATGCCTTGAAATATTTATATTATCCACATATTTAACTTGGGATAGTATTTTTATATGTACAAGGCTGACACTCTCACACCCTTCTGGCATTGCTCTTCATCTTATATGCTTTCTATCCATGTTACCTAAATTGTTCTCATTTCCTTTTCTCTTGGAGCCTCATTTCACCTTATTTGTCTCTCTGGCATTCACTAGTTTATTATGCTGTATTTGCTAATTAAAAAATAATATGCAACCTCAAGTACAGTTTGAGCTCCATGATGCCAAGATTATTGCTTTTCTTATTTTCTCAGTCCCATGTTACTGAAACCTAGGATGGAGGATTCTGAAATAAATATTTGCTCTAATATTCTTCTCCTTGTTGGCTTTATGAAAGGAATGATTCAAATTTATAGCCAGTTTACCTCCTGACATATTTGCTCATCTATTTAATTAATACTATCCTCTTCTCTGCCTGCTTCCTGTCATAAGTACGTCATGCTATATTTCAACAGAAGATTTAAGTGAATTATTGACCTTTATATAAATATTTCCTAAAGAACTTCATGTGTGCATATCATAAAACCAATAGATATATTGCTTAAGAGGGATCCAGGTCCAATATCACTTTTCAGAAGAACAGGAAGAGAAGTCCTTTTGGTTGTTATAATACCAAATTCACATAATGCTGATGAAAAATCAGATTTTTCATCTTACCTAATCTTTTATTGTAAAATAAAAAATATCTATGCATTATACATTTAAGTAATATAACTATGATATTTGTATCACTCATCAAATATAATGTTTATGTACATATCCATATGTGGGTATATGTACATGAATAGGTATCTTCAGAGACTAGAAGATGGTATCAAATCCTTTGGACAAGAATTGAAAGCTGTGGTAAATTGTTTGGCCTGCATGCTGGGAAACAAATCCAGATACATTGCAAGAATAGTGTGCCCTCTTAGCTGTTGAATCATCTCTCCAAATTCATCATATATATATATATGTAATATATAAAATCATATTTTTTGGTTGCGTTCATGAAAGTGAAGATAAGTCACTGTTGCTGAAGAATACACACATTTCATGTATAGGATTTGGAGGAATTGAATTAGAAATGTCCTGGAAATCTCTTCCTTGATGATTAGATTATTACAAAATAGGGAAGGTGCTGTACAGGCTACCTAAAGAAAAGCAATAGGCAGTTGAACATACTTGTAAAATCTATGAACCACAGAAATGACTGGACTAGCAGTGGTATAATACTGGTGATATTACTGGAGATAACCAACAATTGTATATTGTACTTGAGACCCACTCATTATGATGGAAATAATGCTTATTACTGTAAAGTTAGTCAAGTAACCTTAGCAAGAGGAGTCATAGAACTGGGAGAAGATTCCAGTATTACAATTTTCTGAAGTTAATATAATTTCAAACTGTATTCTAAATACTTATCTCAGATAAATGTAGTTCTTATCTTCATCAAAGATGCTTCTTTTGGAAATAGATGCAGGCTGTTGCCTAGATCCACAACTGGACAAAATGCAGAGAAAATTTGATTTGGGGATGTCTGGCCCTGACTGATACAATTGAAGTGCAACCCCTACAACTCTTAAGATAATCATGGAAGAGGGACAGAAAAATACATGGAAGAACCAAAGGACCAGTATGACTGCTTGAAGATATTATAACATCGACATGATGAGGCCAATGTATTAATGAAGTCTCAATGGTATGATTGCCTGAAAAAGACTGCTATATTGACATCAGTTGACATGGCAATCTGAACAGGGGAAATTTCACATGGTGTTACACTGATGAAGAGGTCGATGGCTGCTAGAAGAGAATGAGTTTTCTCCTCCAAAGGTAAGCCCCTTCATAATCAATCCAACCTCAAGTTGTCAGCATTGAACATTTGTTTGTTTGTAAGAGCCATAGTAACTGGACTCCTTACTGTAGGAAATACCATACACTCACACACACACATATGTGATATATATTTATAGATTTAGTACTAATTTTAGAAAGTGATTATGAATTTAATAAGGGAGAAGAGAGTCATGGAAGGAGTTGGAAAGATGATGGTGTGGTAGTAATGTAGATAAAGCATTCATGTATACAGTTTCAAATAAATTAAAGAAATATAACAAAATAACAAAGTTAACCTTTTTATGTTTCATGTTAAAGTTCATACAACTGTAGTTTTCATTTTTTTTAAACTTTGAAAAAATCTTGTTTTTTGTTCTCACATACAGAACTGTAAATATCTCCCCCCCTATATGGGACAAACCCATAAATATTCTCCCTAACATAGGACTATTCATTCCCTGCATCACTATTGTGACTTAGCCTACAGGTTCCTAATTAACCATACTGTATGTTTTGTTAACTCTTTGTCAGAACATGCTGCAATAGTATATAGAAACTAAACTATAAACTAATAAAAGTTTTCCACATTTGATAAATTGCTTAATAACATAATTTAAAAATATACAATTTATTTATTTTAACATTATTTCTGAAAGTTTTTAAGTATGCAAATTTCATGAATATGATTTTTAGGTCAGTTTTAGAAGCTGGTTACTTTAGGTTTTCTTTTTCTATGTGTGAGAATTTACCTCAATAGAATCCAGCTCTATGGCTATGCCTGACATTTATATAAGCTTATTTTGAGGGAGATTTTTTATTTCCTGGTTCCAGGATCCAGAGATATCCACATCAACCAATAAGACTAATTTTAGCTTTGATAATGATAAAGGTGGAATTAGGAAAAATAATAATTTATAAATAATGTATATTCTGGGCTTGGACATGTTCAATAAATATGCAAAGTACCATTAAGTGCCATTATTAAAGCTTCAGTTTTGGATATAATAATGTAGAAAACAACAATAAACAATATTTACTTATTCTCCAATTGTTAATCATTTATTACAATTTTTTAAAAAAATTTGAATGTATGTGTATACATGTGTATAAATATGATCATAGGGGCCTACTGAGGTCAATAGGGCTTGATTCCTTTAGAAGAGAAGTAATTTACAATTATGAGACACCCAATGGGATACTGGGAACCCAAAACATTTCCTCTACAAAAGCAGCAAGTACTCAGTTGCTAAACCATTCCTTTGTCTACAAAGTCTTGGTCTCATGTTCATGTTTCCAACCCATTTAATATAAGCAAGAAGATTTTGGGATAGGGGCTGGGGTATTTTAGGCTCATATGAAAATATGAGAAACCCAGAGGGTGAGAAATACAAACTTAGTTACGTAAGGATTATTATTCAAACCTAAACTATTTTTTCAAATTAAATTACATTGAAGCCTACACATAAACAGAAGCATACAATATTTAAAATTAAACTTTTAGATATATTTATGTTAATTTGAGCTAAAAATGTAAAATTAATATTAATGCATTGCTAAAGAAATGGCTCAGTAGTTAAGAGCACTTGCTATTTTGTCAGATAATCCAAGTTAATTTCCCAGCACCCAAGTTGGGACAGCTCATAGCTACTTGTCGCTTCAGCTTCATAGAATCTGACACCTTTTTATGACCTTCACAGGTACCTGCACTCAAGGATATATAGGCAAAGATATAAAAATAAAAATAAATATTTAAAAATTAATAAAGTTTATCTATAATTACATCATGACAGATTATTTGTATCATGCATTTATATATAAATATTTGACCTTAATCATGCATCAAAGATTATGGTACTAAAACACACATCTATTGTCATTCTTTTTCTCTCTCTTTCACTCTCTATCTCTCTCTCTTTTTCCTCTTTACCTCCCTCCCCTCCTCTTTATTTCACTATATTCTTTTCACCTACTTGAACTATTTTAATGACAGAATGCTCAATATGAAAAAGCCATTATGAAAAGTATCACAATTTATAAACCTATATGTATTCCTTCACAGACAAATTTAAATTTCTAAATATAATCAAAATTAAAATTAGACTCAATTAATAAAGTAAAGGATGCATACTATTAAACCATGAATAAATCCTGAAACACCTGCAAACTAGCTCAGAATTACAGGATCACTTTCCTACTCTTAACAAAACCTTAAAATGAAAATGGTAGAAAATCGTTGCAGAAACCAATGATGGAATAATTCGACAGGGTGGGTGGGACTCTAAGGAACTCTAAGAGGAAAAGGATGTATTTCTGCTATTGTAATGTGAGATTTGAGAATAAATGGAGGAAGAAATCATGTCAAAAATATCAGAAAGTACTCACTGATTGGACAGTTGCTTATTGATCTCCTATCAACATGTTATAATTGTTTCTAGATTCTGGTTATTCTGGAGACAGTACAATGGCATATGTATAGTAGAGGGTGGCCTAGTTGGTCATCAATGGGAGGAGAGGCCCTTGGTTCTGTGAAGGTTCTATGCCCCAGTGTAGGGGAATGCAGGGGCCAGGTTTTTTTTTTTTTTTTTTCAATTTCTTTTTCTTTTTCTTTTTCTTTTTTTTTTCCAGAGAGGAAACCAGGAAAGGAGATATCATTTGACATGTAAATAAAGAAAATATCCAATTAAGAAAAGAAAAAGACAGTGCCATCCAAAATGGCAAGTGGATGGATATTATTGGTAGAAAAATCTCATCTTATTTTAGATTGTACACTCTTTATAGAGTTTGGACAGGCACTTCCATCCTCATGACTAGAACTTGAAGTATTAATTGAATGCCATCTATTAAGATAATTCCATAAAATGTCCATTATCAGCCTTCATATTGACACTATAAGGGAGATAAGCATTATTATCCTGCAGATTTGAATAACAAAGTCAAAGACAGACATCTTGATCTGAGTGAGAAATTCACTAGTAACAATAACCATTCCAGAGGAGCAGCACGAGAACAAACACACTACACTTGTACATCACTCATCAGAAGGGGATATGATATGAGAAATTTATGCTAGGCTATCTTGTTAGAAGGAGGATATTGTAGAGCAAAGTTATATAAACCAAGATGACTACAATGTCACTGGGTCACTAGATGATATAAATATATGATACCACTGTTGTATAGAGGATCAGTCACTGACAAAGCATATGGTAGTATTTAGGAAAAACTGTCTCTGTCATTCTGTTTGGACTTGGTGGGGATCACATTTATTCTCAGACTGAACTGTAGAAATGAATATGACGTAGAAAAAAAGATCTTCTAGGAGTATATTTTTAATGAAATTTTTCTATATAAATTTTGTTCAGTATAAGTATCACTTAATCAAACCACTATTCCACTTATCATCAAGTTTCTTGATATTTACCTCAATTCACAATCATTCAAAAGATCTCTGAAATGTCATGCTTTAATATTTGCATTAATTTTTCTTCTACCATCAGAAGCAACTTAGAAAAAAAAAACACCACTTATAAGAAACAAAAGTAAAGGACAAGCAAAAATGCAGCCCCAGATATAGAATCAATCTGCCCCAAGAGGTACATATTTACTTATATCTGGTATATCTTCTTTGTCAGCATGTCTGAGTACAGAGTTGTCTGTCTGCCCATTGTATTCAGTAATATACATTAATATACATATATACATGCACAAACAATTAATTTAAAAGAGGCAGTGGGTCTGAAAGACAGTATGAAGAAGTGAAGCTTTGGAGAGTGACAAAGGAAAGCAGAATGATGTGATTATATTACAATCGCAGAAATGAAGTATTTTCTGTAAAAAGAGCACATACTGTTCTTACTGAGGACTCAGCTTTGGTTTCTAGGACCTGCTATTTGTGACCACTGTCCACACCTCTCACAACTGTTTTTGTGTTTTCATGTTAGATCTAAGAATTCACTATTTGGGGCAAAGAGAAAATACACAATGCCATTGGTATTATTGCTAATCTCTTTTGATTTGGGATTCTTTTATTTAGTCTAGTGATCTTGACATAGATCTTCTTTAATATTTTGAAATATGCTGAATGATACTTCATGATTTGTCTCTATCTCAATGTGTTTATTTTACTATTGATACACATGTGTTTTATTGAAACTTCTGGTTACCATGATTAAAACTGTTTTGCCATTTGAAACAAAACATTAACATAAAACCTAAAATATAGAATGTACAAGTGGAAACACAGGGACACATCTTAAGTTACCTACAGAATTTCAGGCTCAGGAAAGAAAAGCACAGAAGAGTATACCATGTTACAAAACTTCTGTAACCTAGAGGTGATAAAATTCCTGGCAGCTTCCACCTGTAATCTCTTGAATTAGGGAGACTGAGGCAAGAGGATTGTTCTAAGTTTGAAATGATCCTGAGCTATACAGTAAGTTCTTTGGTAGCCTGAAAAATAAAAATAAAAGCTACTAACCACTATCTTATTAACTAGCAAATTAACTAAATATCATCTGTACATAAGAACTAACTAACTAACTAACTAACTAACTAACTAACTAACTAACTAACTATCTCTTGCCCATAAGAACTATCTTCTACACAATGAAATAATCAGGAACTTATTGGTGTGTTGGGATAAAGCCACAATATACAAATATCCATTAAACCCACAAAGCATATTTAAATGTTCCAAATCTTTAGCAATGAAAGAAATACAAATTGAAACACACTGAGATTGTATCTTCCTTTGGTATTAATGGCTGTTTACCAACAGTAAATTAACAATAATAAGCACCGGTAAGGTCAAGACAGAACTAGACCCTCATACACTGCTGATTGGATCTAAATAATTACATCTATTTTAGAAATTAGTATAGATGTTCACATACATATTACATAAATACATATTTATTACACATACACAAACACACGCACACACATAAACACTTTATTTTTATACAATTGTATAGAAGAATAACATTTTATTTGCAAAGAAAAATGGATTTACCAGGAGACTATCATATTGAATGAAATTCCAGACTCAGAAAGAAAAGCATTAAATACTATGAAGGTGAGGGGTCAATTTGACAATAAAGTGCGGCTCATATGAATATGGAATGGCAGGACAGAAAAGGCAAGTAAAGGTCATACAGAGGGTAAACATGACCTCAGAACCTTGTATAATCATCCGGAAGTAGCATGAGAAAATCTCTTCCTTTGTATGGCTAATGTCCATGGTTTAAAAATTGTTCATTCCACTTCAAAACAATGAAATTAAATTATGGATAAGAATAACCTAAGGGTTCCTAGAAAATCAAGAGTCAGAACTTGACTGAATTAGTGAATTATTGAATCACATAATATTTTACCTGAAACTAAGCTTGCTTAGAGTTGAAAGGCAGATTTAATAGGAATTTCTTGTGGAGCACATTATTTAACTTTCAAAGAGACACTAAAAAGCCAAAAATATGAAAAGACACAAGTGTGAATCAATTATTCATTAAATCTGGCCCCTGGAGTATTGCTGCTTTGTAATGCACCTCTGATTTCAATGGGCTTTAATTGTATACATAACGAAGTGTTATTAAAATTTTAACACATAATTTCAACTCGATTCTGTGGACTCATATTAGCTCAGCAGAAGTTCCTCTCACACCAGCACCTTTCCAGCTAATTTGTTCCTAATGCAAGTAAATAAAGTTACTCTTTAAGCAAACTCATCAACTCCTACTAAAGTTAATAGTAAAGGGGTAAAAGAGAACCCAAATGCTCCAGACATCAACTGTACCAAGGTAATGATACAGTTTCCAATATATAGATTCTTTCTCTCTTAAGCTTGCATCATTATCTCCTTGGAACCCAAGAATTGAGTGCCTAAGCACAACTTGGCTGAAGATCAGAGACAGACTATTGGGTGGTAAATTGTGCAGGTCCAATTTCCTCCTTCCTTTTAGAATGCAAATGTGTTTCAGCCTGAATATCCGTTTCAAGAAACTAGAGAAAAATGTTGATATCACCCAACAATGTCTGTTGCTATTATTTTAGAGTAGTTATAATAGGTGTCTCTTTCATTTTTTTTTTTTTCTGCAATAGAGATGGAACCTGAGGCATGGCCTGCTTGGTAAACACTCTAAGGTGAGACTGTATCTCAGGGTCAAAGAGTCTTACATTCGCAGAAATTTCCCAGTGACCAAATCTGTAGCTCCTTTTGTGTGTATGTTTGTGTCTCTGTGTGTGCACTTATGGGTTGAGACCAAGGTCATTGCCAGTCTTCCATTGCTCTCAGTACTGTTTTAAAAGAAAGGGTATTACACTGAAATATGAGCCCACTAATTGGACAGAGAATCTAGCCAGTGAGATTCAGGAATTCTTGTCTCCATTTTGCCAGTTAGTGTTTACCACCATTCCTAGCTTTATAATATGTGTCCTTGGGTCTTTCTGCCTGTGTTGGAAGCACTTTATTTCCTGACTCATGTCATCAGCCCCATATTGAATTTTAATGCCAGGCAACTCACTGGAAAAGAAAACTAAGTTGAAACAAATTCCAGAATCTAAATTATTTTTGAATGAAATAGTCACTTAATTTTTATTAAACATAAATAATACACTACCACACATAAATGCTATAGAAGGGAAATATTTTGATCCATGATTGAAAGCTTCAGGTGATACCCTAGTCCACCCTATCATTTCTGGTTTGCTTGAATTCAGTTTTCCACTTTTGTATCAACAATTAAATTTTATTCACAGCTCCCAAGTAAATACATTTGCCTTATGTCTATATGATGGATCAGTTCCTGGCTCCCTGGATAAATGGTGCCAGTAAGTAAGTATAATAATATGTAGCAACTCTGTGCAGGGATGACAAGGGAAGACATTCCAAATGCTAGAGTCATGGATTAACTGCAAACTTCTGACTTTCTTTTCAATATTAGTAATGTGGAATCATAAAACTTTGAAATATGGATGATGATAAAATACAGATATAACGATGTACAAAAAACACTGTCAGAAAATGTCATAAGCTATATAAATCAAGTTGGAGGGAGCTTCATTCCGTCATGAGTGTCTTAGAAGGGTATCAAAGGAGAGGAATGTTTTCCATACCCAATCCCCAGCATCACCATTGTCTTATAATTATAATTAACTTCATCCTGTTCACTTATGAAAAGTAAATGTAATGATTTTATTGTTTTAAAATGTACATGTATGCATACATATTTGTATATTGGTACGTTGTGTGCGTGCTTTGAGTATGTACACTCATGGCTGTAGACATGTGTGTGTGTGTGAACATGTGGAGACCTGAGGTCAATTTAGGTGTCTTTATCAATCCCTTGCCACCTCATTTTTGTGAGGCAGGGTCTGTTGTTAAAGGTGGCACTCACCAGTCACCTGGGTTGTATGGCTGATCAATTCAAAGTATTTTCATATCTCCATATCTTTGTATTATCATTTTACATGAGTGCTGGAGATCTGAACTCTGATGCTGCAAACACCTTTTCAATTGTACCATTTCCTCAGTACCTAAGTAATTCACTGATTAATTATTACTGAAAATATCTGTATGTGGCTATGTGATTTGCTTAAAGTACCCACAGATAAGACATTTCTCACAACCTCATCAGGAAAAAGCAAGAAGACAAATACATCACTGTGAGCAAAATGGAATTCGTCTGCCTAAGCAGGCCAAATAAAAACAAAACTCAAGAATGAATGGACAGTAATTTCATTTCCTTCCACTTCCACTTTGTTTCTCAGATTGTTTTTCAGCATCATCAGGTCTTTCCATCTACATTTAAAATCTTCACCCACTGAATTTTGCCCATCTTCATTCCATTGTGTTTTTGCCATACAAGAAAATGGGTGGGATAAAGTTTTCATTTAAAGTATACCAGCTGTATGCATTTATTGAACTAAACATATAGAAAATGCAGGAATAAAAGTAGTTTTCAGACCCTGCATTTTTCCTTCCTACTGGCCAATAATCTAGGTTTTCATCACCCAAGTCACAAAACTGTTTCAGTGCACTCCGTTTTACAGTTTGTGAGCTAAACTCGCAAGTTTTTAAAAGCACAGGAAAATTTCAAGGTTGTTTTATAAGACAATAAACTATCTTACTTAATAAACAAACACACACAAAAGGAGTACAGGACACTATACTTAATGGATCCTGCATTCACAGCAAGAATCTAGAGAGCTTTTCCATCTCTGCATCCAAATACCAGTTTGGTGGAATTAATCCTCCATTGCTGTATAATTTTTTAACTGTCTTTTTGAAGGAACTGGTTTAATAGAGAAAATGTGTTAGAGTCATGTTGTGCATATTCTAGGTCTCATCAATCGATGGTATAGGACACACAGGAGTAATTTTGAGCTATTGGAAGCAAGTGAACAGTGGGAGCAATCAACCTACTTGAAAATAATACTTTGTTTGGCAAAGGGCCTTCTGGTTGATTTAGGAAGTAATTCAGGCCTTTCTGCAGACATGAGTCCCACGCAGTGAATATCTCAGGTGTGTCTCTGTTGGACAGCAACTAGGGAGTTCTAGGTGCTGGGAATGGAGTCAGAAGACAAATGCTAGTAATTAGAGAAAGGCAGTGGTTTTTATGCCCTTACCTCTCTATTTCACAAATCCTTGGATAAAAGTAGTGTTTATGAAGCACACAGTGATAACATAAATAAAAAGTTAGGAAGAAAATTAAAATTGTCATGAAACACAATTATTCATTTTCTACTAATTAAATATTAAATAAAATATTAAAAAGCACAGAATTAACCATATAAAAGTAGTCAAAATTATATGTAAACAATATAAACTCTTTTACAGTAATATTGCTAATTTATGTGATAAACTTCTCTATAGAATATATGAGAATAAATGTACCATGAACATATATATATATATATATATATATATATATATAAGTTTAAATATGTTTATTTTATTTATTTATATGGTATGTGTATGTGTCCAATATGCATGTACCTGTGGAGATCAGAGGACTAATTGCAGGAATCGGTTCTTTTCTCCCATTCTTTTTCCACATGGAAGGTCTCAGGAATTAAACTCAAGTTTGTTTTTTATTTTATTTTACATTATTTAGTTTCTTCTTAAATTAATTAATCATTTTCTTTATTTACATTTCAAATGTTGCCTCCCCTTTTCAGTTCCCCATCCCAGAATTCTTCCCCTGTCCCTATTTCCTTTCACCTCTGAGAGGATAAGGCACACCCCACTGGATTCCCATTCTCTAGGGCATCAAGTCTCTACAGAATTAGGCACATTCTCTCCCTCTGGGGCCAGAAAAGACAGATATGCTACCTATGTGGCAGGAGCCAGTGCATGTTGTTTGTCTTAGTCTCTGGGAGCTCCAAGGATCCAGGTTAGTTGACACTGTTCATCTTCTTATGGCCTTGCCAACCTCTTCAGTTCCTTCAAACCTCTCTCTATCTCTTCCATATCGATCCCTGACCCCAGTTCAATGGTTGGCTGTAAGTATGTGCATCTGTCTCAGTTAGCTGGTGATAGAGCTTCTCAGAGAACAGTCATGCTAGGCTGCTGTCTGCAAGCACAATATAGGATCAGTAATAGGGGTCAAGGTACAGTGCCTGTCCATGGGATAGATCACAAGTTGGGCCAACAGAAAGAATGGAAACTAGAAACCTCTGGAAGTAGGAGGTGGGAGGACCCTCCAGAATGTACCAGAGATCTTGGAGGTAAGAGACTCTTGGGACTCAAAGGGAGGAACTGTAGATGAAATGCTCTACATTGGGGAGAGGGAACTTGTAGAGCAGAAAGACAGGGCATCAAGTGAGGGCTGGTGTTGCCATTCCACAGTCAAAACTCTGACCCATAATTGTTTCTATCTGAAAGAACTGGAGGGATAGAAATGGAGAAGAATCTGAGGAAAAGGAGGTCTAGAGACAGACCCAAAGTGGGATCCAGCTCTAGGGGAGGCTCCAACACCTGACACTATTACTGAGGCTATGGACTGCTCACAAAAAGAGACCTATCATGACTGCCCTCCGAAACACCCAACAAGCAGCCGAAAGAGTCAGATGCAGATATTTGTACCCAACCAATGGACAGAAGCTCCTGACCGGTGTGGTTGAACTAAGGAAAAGCTTGAAGAAGCTGAAGAGGAAGACAACCCTATAGGAGGACCAGCAGTCTCAATTAACCTGGACCCCTGAGATCCCTTACAGACATTGGACCACTGACATCTCTCAGACATTGGACCACTAACCAGATAGCATACATCAGTTGATATGAGCCCCTCAACACACATACAGCAGAGGACTACAGGACTCAGCTAATCTGATAGTGCAAATTTGTGGGTTTTTTTTTTTTTCATTTCAATTGTATGTAAGTGATCCTCATCCTGACAGATGCACAAATAAATCCCTATTTTTTAAAAAAGTACTATTTTTTTTTTTACTAATCCAGCCCTACAAAGGATAATAGATGGAAAACATCAACATAAGGAGCAAAACTGCGTTAATATTTTTGATACGGTCTCTACAGGTTCTATCTCTCGTTTGTTGGGTATTTTGGCTAATGTCATCCCAGTTGTGTCCTAGGAACCTCCTGCTTCCCTGGCATCTGGGACTTTTTAGTGGCTATCCCCAGTTCTTCATCTCCCCTGCAAGTGTCCATTCAATTTCCTGACCCTCCGTACTTCTCCCCTTGTCCTCTGACACTTGATCCTGCCCCCCTGTTTCCTCCCTCTCCTCTTTCTCTTCCAGGTCCCTCCCAGATCTCTCCCTCCCTCTACCTCCCATCATTATTTTGTTCTCCCTTCTATGTAGGACTGAAGTATCCACATTTTGGCCTTCCTTCTTCTTGAGCTTTATATGGTCAGTGAATTATATCCTGGGCTAGGTATCCATCCCATCTGCAACCACCCAACCTAGACACTATTGCTGCTGCCAAGAAGTGCTTGCCAACAGGAGCCTGGTATAGTTGTCCCCTGAGAGGCTCTGCCAGAGCCTGACCAATATAGATGCTGATGCAGATTAAGCATGGGGACCCCAATGGAGAAGTTAGAGAAAGGACTATAGGAGCTGAAAGGAGTTGCAACTCCATAGGAATAACAATATCAACCAACCAGACCCCCCTAGAGCTCCCAGAGACTAAACACCAACCAACATGAAGGGACCCATGGCTCTAGGAGCATATGTAACACAGGATTGACTTATCTGGCATCAATGGGAGAGAAGGCCCTTAGTCCTATGGAGGCTTGATGCTCCAGTACAGAGGATTGCTAGTGCCCTGAGGCAGGAGTGAGTGGGTGGATGGGGGAATCACCCTCATAGAACAGGGGGAAGGGGAATAGGATGGAGGTTTGCAAAGGTGGGAACTTCACCATTGGTTCCTCTTCCTAGTTCTTGAATCTAAGGTAAGTAGAATATTTAGGACATGAATGTAGGCTTAAGGGAAGGCTTGTCCTTTATCACAGACTCCATCACTTTTCTTACCTTTAACAAAAATATTTGCAGAAGCTGCCCTTACATGTAAATAATCTGTATTTTTTCACATTTGCTGTTGTTTTCCTTTATTTCACTAGTTCAATGTTCTATTAAGAAGAATGTCATAGCTAAAGGTCATTTTAGTTTGTCCTTGTTCCTCTCCACACAATACAAAGCTATGCCAGTGTTTGTATAACTGATTGTCTGCTCATGTCTCTTGTACATTAGTGAGGAGGCCATAGCAACTGAGATCTCCCTCCTTTGTTGCTGGCCAATCCATTGTTTGTAAGGTCATCTCCTTATAAGATATTATCCTTATAAGATCCTATCTTTAGAGTCCATAATAAGGAGAATTCTTAAAATGGTAGAACTGAGATAAATATTAGTCTGGGACTTAAAATATTTTAATTAATGGATTACAATATGTATCTGTGGGGGAATGTGAGGCTCTGATATTTAAGAAGTTCTCACATAACTTAAGCACTGTAATGCAGATATTATTCAGCTATAAATTACACTCACTGAGGTAGTAGTTGACTTTACTATGTATATGAATTGCTTGTGTGGGAAGTGCAGTATCTGAAACACTGTGACAGCTTGTTTCATGCATTCTTTTCAAGTGTCAAGAAAATATGAAAGCATTGGGAGGTAAACATGTAGGTCGTGGGTAGTAATTTCATAAAGTGTTAGCTTTCAGTGAGTTCTCTGGACGAGTTTGGGGATCAATATATATATATATATATATATATATTTCAAAGAGAAGTTATTTCCATTTACTAAACCAGATCGTAGAGAGTGGACATTAGAAAATGGTGTTCAAAGAAGAGCAAGAAGAAAAGTCTGTAGGATAATAGATTTGTGCTGGGTGCTGAAAATAGATTAGGGAAGAGCAAAGCCAGTAAAGGGGTGATAGAAACTGCCCATTGAGTTTCCATTCTCAATCCTGTTTTTTTCTCACTTATTTATTTATTTATTTTTTTGAGAAAGGGTTTTACCATGTAACTCTGGTTGTTCTGGAACTCACTCTTTAAACCAGACTGGCCTTGGAACTCACAAAGATCCTCCTGCCTCTGCCTCCCAAGTGCTAGGATTAAAGGCATGTGCTACCACTGCTTTGCCCCAATTCTATTTCTAACAATCAAAGTTAGTGGAAGAGAATTAAGAGATTTATTACATAATCAAATAAAATGGCTGACTGTATCAACACGTGTGGAGATATTATCATAGACAGTATGTCTAAATTTTTCTATATGCATATCTTATAATATTTAGTCTTGGATTAGAGGATAGACAAGTAATAAATCAAAAAAGTGCTTTGATATATTGTGTAGTGTGGGCATGAGTATGTGCAGGTTCCTGTGCATGCATGCTGAGTGTGTGTGTGCATGTGTGTGTGTATATGTGTGTATGTGTGTGTGTGTGCATGTGTGTGTGTATATGTGTGTGTGTGTGTGTGTGTGTGTTTGTGTGTCAAGACCAGAGGTCAACATTGGGTATTAGTCCTTATGATTCATTCATTTTACATTTTTGGAACTGGGGGTTCCTAATTAGGCTCTGAACCCCAGAATCCTTTTGTTCCATTGACCACTAAACCTAAGAAATCTGCATGTCTCTGTCTCCCCAGTCCTAGGAATACAAGTGTACTCTCACACTCAGGGTTTTTACCCAGGTTCTCAAAGGATCTATCTCCACAACTTGGTTTTGATATGTTTGATGCACTTAAATACCTTTAAGAAAAATAATATGAAAACTTGAATAATAATGCTCACAGTCAAAAAGTTTTCTTATTTTAAAAATGATCATTTTAGGTCTATTTAATACAAGTATTTTTACTGAACTCTATCCACATAGTGTTAGTTTTCCTATTCTAATTACATAAAAAATATATAGTGCATTTTCTCTGAGCATGTTCACCATGTTATACACTCATTCACCAGTATCTCATTTCAAAAATTGTACCAAAAAAGTAACTACTCACACTCAACATTTACTCTCATTCTCATACTACCCTTTCCAACACCAATCTGCATATTGTCTTTATATATTAACTAGTATTGGAGATTTTTTATGAATTGATTTAGATTTTGAATTGTCTTTAGTATCTGGCTTCTTTTGCTTAGCATAATATATTCTAGAAGCATCCATATTAGAACATATATTGGTATAGCCCATTGATCCTTATGAATGAACAATATTTTGTTGCATGGATATAGAATATTTTATACAGCTATTCTTCAGGTTATGGTCATGGCCATTCAGTAGCTTCTTTTGTCAATAGTGGGTTATTGTT
This sequence comes from Montemys delectorum, assembly GCA_019843815.1. Taxonomy (NCBI): domain Eukaryota; kingdom Metazoa; phylum Chordata; class Mammalia; order Rodentia; family Muridae; genus Montemys; species Montemys delectorum. The sequence goes on along the minus strand of JADRCD010194152.1, from coordinate 2,466 downwards.
TTTAAATAGTACTGTCATAAAACCCCATGTATATTATCGGCAATTCACATTTCAGTTTTTTGAGTTGTCCATGAGACCTATATTTTCATAGTATGATTAAGTATTTGTAAAACTACTGAGTTGTGTTCTACAAAGACTTCCATTTGATCTTACTACCGAGCACATGGGCAGGTTTAAATTTCTTGAAATTCTGGTCAGCCCTTGATATTTTTCATTTTTGGCTCTTAAATTATAGCCATTCTAGTAGGAGCAAAATTGCACTTTGTTTGATTTTGATTTGGGGTTCACTTATTAATAGTTATACTATTTGTTATTTATATTTCTCTTTAAATATTGATACATTTTAGTCAAGTGTGTTTTACTTACTTTCTTGGTCTAGCTTTTATGTTTTCTTGTTATGTGTATATATTTATATCAATGTACTGTCTAATATATTTCAAATATATTTGCAAGTATTTGAACAGTTTTGCTCAATTTTCATCCTATAATCATCTTGAATGCATAAGTGTTTGTGTTTTAAGTAGTTCAATGTGTGTATATGTGTGACCACACTTATGTAAGTTATTAAAGCTAATAATCAATTTATAGCAGTTGTTTAATATTTACATAAAAGGGCAGACCAGCCAGGAGGCACAGGCTGCAAAAGCAGCAGAGCAGCTGGGACAGGGACATTCCTGCTTCCATCTACACCTAGAAGATGCGCCTGTTCCATAGCCCTCTGCATACCTTTCCCACCAGGGGAGAACTGGTCTCCCAAGAGTGTTCTTACCCCAGGACTCAGGCAAGATCACCATTTTCTCTCTGGTGACTTTCTAAGGTGGAACCAGCCAGGAAGGACAGGCCACAGAAGCAGCAGAGCAGCAGGGACAGGGTCCTTCGTGCATCTATCTGCACCCAGGACAGAAGGATGATCCACAGCATTCTGTGCACGAGTCTTACCAGGAGAGATCGGATCTCCCAGGATGCTGACACAGGCTCACAGACCCAAAGGAAGAACAAGCTCCAGCCAGAGAGAGCAAGAACATCTAACACCAGAAAATAACAGATGGCAAAAGGCAAACACAAGAATCTTACCAATAGAAACTGAGACTACTTGGCATCATCAGAACCTAGTACTCCCACCATAACAAGTCCTGGATATCCCAACGCACAGGAAAAGCAAGATGAACTAAAATTATATCTCATAATGGTGATGGAGGAATTTAAGAAGGACACAAATAACTCTCTTAAAGAAATACAGTAGACCCGGTATCTCTGGGCTGGTGTCCTGAGCAGACCTTGGGCACAAGCTCTGCAGCCAGTCTCACAACACCCAGAGGAAGCTCCACTCCAGGCGCCCTGAAACTCTCAAGATCAGAGGTGAGGAGGACCCAACTTCTGTCCTAAATCCGGTAGTTACTGGGACCTGTGGGACCAGGCACACAGGAACTTCACAAGCAGAGTGGCTCGAGTTCCTTCCAGTTTCTCTGGGCTGGTGTCCTGAGTGGACCTTGGGTGAAAGCTCTACAGCCAGTCCCACAATACCCAGAGGAAGCTGCTGCACTCCCAGGTGCTCTAACAAGCCCAAGGTCACAGGATCCCAAAATCACACGGTCAGAAAGACTGCCTGAGTCTGAGGAGTTCTGATACAACTAGGATCACAGGAAGGACTGATTCAAGTCAGAATTAGTAAGGGCAGGTAGCCCTAGAGATAACCAGATGGCTGGGGGCAAGCATAAGAAAATAAACAACACACACCAAGGTCACTTGGCATCATCAGAACCTAATTCTCCCACCATAGCCAGTCTTGTACACACCATCACACCAGAAACGCAAGATTCAGATACAAAATCACTTATCATGATGATGATACAGGACCTTAAGAAAGACATAAATAGCACCCTCAAAGAAATACAGGAGAATACAGGTAAAGAGCTAGAAGCTCTTAAAGAGGAAACACAAAAATCTCTTAAAGAACTACAGGAAAACACAATCAAACAGGTGAAGGAAATGAGCAAAACCATCCAGAATCTAAAAATGGATATAGAAACAATAAAGAAATCAGAAAGAGAGAAAACCCTGGAGATACAAAATCTAGGAAAGAAATCAGGAGTCATAGATACAAGCATCACCAACAGAATACAAGAGATAGAAGAGAGAATCTCAGGGGCAGAAGACACCATAGAAAACATTGACACAACAGTCAAAGAAAATGCAAAAAGCAAAAAGCTCTTAACCCAAAACATCCAGGAAATCCAAGATGCAATGAGAAGACCAAACCTAAGGATAATAGATATAGAAGAGAGTGAAGACCCCCAATGTAATGGACCACTAAATATCTTTAACAAAATTGTAGAGTAAAACTTCCCTAACCTAAAGAAAGAGATGTCCATGAACATACAAGAAGAATTCCAAATAGACTAGACCAGAAAATAAATTCCTTCTGTCACATAATAATAAAAACATCAAATGCACTAAACAAAGAAA
>JADRCD010194151.1:22953-37612 GCA_019843815.1 Montemys delectorum | reverse complement strand
TGGAGGTCTTCACTCTCTTCTATACCTATTATCCTTAGGTTTGGTCTTCTCATTGTGTCCTGGATTTCCTGGATGTTTTGGGTTAGGGTCTTTTTGCATTTTTCATTTTCTTTGATTGTTCTGTCAATGTTGTCCATGTTATCTTCTGCCCCTGAGATTCTCTCTTCTATCTCTTGTATTCTGTTGGTGATGCTTGCATCTATGTTTCCTGACTTTTTCCCTAAGATTTCTAACTCCAGGGTTGTCTCCTTTTGTGATTTCTTTATTGTTTCTACTTCCATTTTTAGGTCCTGAATGGTTTTATTCAGTTCCTTCACCTGTTTGTTTGTGTTTTCCTGAAATTCCTTAAGGGATTTTTGGGTTTGCTCTTTAAGGGCTTCTATTTGTTTACTTGTGATCTACTGTAGGAATGTGGGAGCAGAAGAAATAGTCTTTCTAAAGGGAGAACATACCAATTGGTTATCCAAAACCAAATGATCAGTCCTGAATATGTAAACTGATTTTTAAAAAGGCAATGACATACCTGAGGCCATTTAGGTTTTCTTGGTTATCCTCTGGGGCTATCAATGATTTGAATTTCATCTTTAGGTCTGGTAGATTGTCAATTAAATTGTGTGACAGGGATGTCCATGTCTAGACTTATTTTGTGAATATTCTCTTGTAGCCACACCATTTGTGCAAAGGCCTGGTGCTACATTGCTTTTATCAACAATTGACTTCACTTATGTGGATCCATTTCTGAGCTATCTACTCTATTCTATAAATATATTTTCTATCCTTTCACAAATACTACATTGCTGTAATTTCTGAGACCATATTATAAATCTTAAAGACTAGTAATATTGTTTACCAACCTACTCAATATTATTTTTGTCATTCTGGCTTATTCTACTGTTCCTATAAACTTTAAAATCTGTTTGACAATATCCACAAAATAGCCTGTCAAAATTTTGGTTTTGTTTGTATTGAATCTGCAGATCTAGTTGGGAAGGATTGATATGACAATAATATTGAGGTTTTTCTACTTATAAATATTATCATACTTGCCCAATTACTTAGTTCTTCCTCTGTATAAATTTTCAGTCTTGAGTTTTCCATCATCCAATTCTTGCACACATTTTATTAGATTGATAAAAAAAATATTTCATTTTGGGGCATGAAAATAAATGCTATTAGATTTTTAATTTCAAAGGTTTTATACTTGTTTCTGTACCATATAAAAACTGTTTATTTTTCTTCTGGTTCTTTTCCTTCTGCTTCCCCAGATCCAATCCCTCAGGCTCATCCACAGCTCCTCAGAAGAAAACCTAGCTTCCTGCTCCCATCTCCTTTGGATCCAACAGAACTACCCCTTCCTACCATGTGGGTCTCCTTTCTCTCCAGGGTCATTGGCCACAGGCCCATGAGGAAGAAGAAATCAGAGTCAATGAACATAGTTTTGGACAGGCCTGTGAGTACACATGAAAATTACACCATTCCAGGATCAGCTTCTGGGAGACAGAACAACTGTACTCAGGATGAATCAGGCGATATCTAGTTTTATGAAAGTGGGTAAGAATATCCAGGGTGGGAAAATAGGTCATTGGCTGAAGCTTAAGGTACTGAAATGCCTCATTAGCATTGAATGGCATTCCAGAAATCTTGGGAGCTTGCTTAATGAAGAAAGGAAGTGAACCTGTAATCTACAAGGCTATGTAACATTCTGCAGGTAGAGGGTATAGAGGTTTCAAGCTCTTCAGGTTAGATCAGAAAAAGAGAAGTCCTGCTGACAAAGAGATTCCACCATTTTGCATTAAGCTCAGGGCTTTCTGGTAATGTCAGACTTTGACCTTAGCAGAGCAACATAACCACATTCTACCAACTCATTGTTTTGTCCTATCCTCCAACACCACAGGCATTCTTTGTTAACCCAAGGGCCACTTCTGTCAGGGCAACAACTAGGCAACAACAGACAGCAGATCCACACTTCCTTGCTTGTCTTTCTGATGCAGTTCTCCCAGTTATATCCACAGCTCTGTAGCAGAAAACATGCTTAAGTCTCCTTTTTTTTTTTCCCTTTGGCACCATCACCAATGGATCACAAAGATCTTCTCTGCCAATATTCTTTGCTGAAATGCACCTCGTTATTCCAGCCCCAAATTCCTTTATTCCAGCAAGCATTTCCTGTGAAAACACCAGCTATACTGGCTGGTTTGTATGTCAACTTGACACAAACTGGAGTTCTCATAGAGAAAGGAACCTCCCTTAAGGAAATGCCTCCACGAGATCCAGCTGTAAGGCATTTTCTCAATTAATGATCAAGGGTGGGAAGGTCCATTCTGGGTGGTACTGTCCCTGGGCTGGTGGTCCTGGATTCTTTAAGAAAGTGGGCTGTGCAAGCCAGTAAGCAGCATCCCTCCATGGCCTCTGTATCAGCTCCTGCCTCCAGGTTCCTGTGCTGTGTGAGACCCATCCTGATTTCCTTGGTGATGAACAGCAATGTGGAGGTGTAAGCTGAATAAATCCTTTCCTCACCACCTTGCTTCTTGGTCATAATATTTTGTGCAGAAATAGAAATCCTAATTAAGGTACCAGCAAAGTAAACCAGGGAAACAGGTTAACTAACTGAAGGCCTTCATCACTTCTTCCTCTCCTGCAAATCTAATCTCTGAGTCTCATCCCTGTCTCTGCAAATTTGTCAACATGTCCTATTGATCCCACAGGCATTCCTCTCTATAACTTGATACTTTATTCCAGTCACCAACTCTATCTGTGACTCCCTGCTTACCCACAGACTACTCATATCAAGAAAGCATGGAAGATCTTTTTCCCTTCCTTTCTGTTCCTCTTGACCTAACATTCCAATCTCATTCCCCACACCTTGATGGTTTCCTCAAATCTAAGGAAATGAAATAGGAAGATCTTGGATGAACAATATGCTTTCTTCACTCCTGTAAATATCTTCAGAGCCTTAGGTTATCCACAATCTTTACGTGTCAGCTCTCAATACCCAGAAACATACTTCCAGTGGCCATAATTATCAATATCAAAGAAAAAGTTCTACTACACAATACAGAGGTATTGTGTAGTAGAACACACTGAAAAATCAAGAGAAAAAACAGAAACTAAGAAACAAAACATCCACCCAATCAAGAAACCAGCACCTAGACCTATAATCATCCAATTTTAAATGGATCAAAGGCCTTAACATAAAACCAGATATACTGAACTTGATAGAAGAGAAAGTGAGGAATAGTCTTGAATGCATGAGCATTGGAGACAACTTCCTGGACAAAACACTAATATTACAGGCACTAATATCAATAATTAATAAATAGAACCTTATGAAACTGAAAAGTTTCACCATAAATAAGACAAAATAGCAGCTTACAGAATAGGAACGTATCTTCACCAACCCCTCTTCCAACAGAGGACTAATATCCAAAATATATAAATAACTGAAGAAACTCAATATCAAAAAAATAATCTATCAAATATGGGGAATAGATATAGACAGAAAATACTCAATGGAGAAAACGCAAATGGTTGAGGAAATGTTCCACATCTTTAGCTACCAGGAGAATGAAAATAAAAACTAATTCGAGATTCCGTTTTACACCTGTCAATATGGCTAAGATCAGTAACGAAAGTGACAACTCATGTTTGTGAGGCTGTAGAAACACTGATACATGGTTGGTTGTGGTGTAAACTTTTTCACCTACTATGTAAATCACTATCTGGAAACTACTCTGGATGACTGTCAAGTGGAGAATGGACAAAGCAAATGTGGTGTACATTTACACAGTGGAGTATCACTCAGGTGTTAAAACAAATGACATCATGAAATTTGCAAAGAAATAGGTAAAACTAGAAAAAATCATCCTGAGTAAGGCAAACTATATCCAAAAAAATAAATATGCTAGAGATGCAAGTACATGGCCTATAGCACAATATCATTTTTTATTGTAGGAGTCAAACCCAGAAACTTGACCAGTGTTCTATCACTGAGCTATATGATCAGAACTTATATATGGGCATTGATCTTGACCTAGTGTGTTAGGGTTACTATTGCTGTGATGAAACACTATGACCAAAGCAACTTGTGGTAGAAAGGCCTTATTTCTCTTGCAGTTAGATTTAGCAGTTCATCATCAAAAGCAGTGAGAGCCAGAACATCAAGTCAGGAGCTGACAAAAGAGGCCATGGAGCACTGTTGATTATTGCCTTGTTTTCCATGGCTTGCTCAACCTGTTTTCTTGTAAAAACCAGGACCACTATTCCTACAATGGCACCACCACAATAGGTGGGGCTCTCAGTTGAGCCTCCTCTTTGATGACTGTGGCTTTTGTCAAGTTAACATAAAGCTAGCCAATAAACCTAGGTATTATTACATTATGTAAGTGTTTTTGTGTGTTTGTATGTGTGCACATGTATGTGCGCCTGTCTACAGGGTTGCTTAATAAAATGTATTTCTTACAGTGAGTCATGGACAAAATAATCTGAGAATGAACAAACATTGCAGAGCAGTCATCAATGTTCAATTTAATAGAATTATATATTGTCAAATATTTAGCTTGGATCAAGTTTACTATGAGTGTAATTAAATAAAAATGTGATTTTATACTACTTGCTTATAAAATTATAATGCACATAATTTCTTTGGGTTCTAAGCACTTTTTAGTATGCTACAAACTTGGGAAAGAGAACAGTTCCTTGTGACAAACTTATTATCTAGGTTTGTTTTTCCATCATTAATCTTTTCTTTTAATTCCTTCCAACTGATAATATGGCTTCCATTCAGAATCTTATTCAAATTCCTCTTGCACAAACTATAAAGAACATTATGCTAAACAATATCTAGCTTCTATTTAATTTGATGAAAATATTTTTACATTAAAAATATCATTAGTTCTTACATAAAAAATCCTGCACTCCACAAAACTGGGAAATATAAACAAAGTGGAGGACTTTCTAGACAAATACCACTTACAAAAGTTAAATCAAGATCAGGTAAACTATTTAAATAGTTCCATAACCCTAAGGAAACAGAAGCAGTCATTAAATACTTCCCAATAAAAAAAAGCCCAGAGCTAGGTGATTTTAGTGCAGAATTCTATCAGACATTCAAAGAAGAGTTAACAGCAATACTGCTCAAAATACTCCACAAAATAGAAACTGAAGGAATACCACCTAACTCATTTTATGAAGCCACAGTTACCCTGATACCTAAACCACACAAAAACTAAGACCAATTTGACTTATTAACATTAACACAAAAACACTCAAAAGAATTCTTGCAAACAGTATCCAAGACCACACCAAAAACATCACTCACCACAATCAAGTAGGGATGCAGAGAGGTGGGAATGACCAGGGATGCAGGGATGGTTCAATATATGAAAATCCATCAACAAAACCCACTATCTAAACAAATTAAAAGGGGAAAATCCCACATGATTATCTCATTAAGTGTTGAAAAAACCTTTGACAAAATCCAACATCCCTTCATGTTAAAAGTCTTGGAGAGATCAGAGATTGAAGGCACACACTTAATCATAATTAAGAGCATTATACAACAAGTGAACAGCAGTATCAAATTGAATGTGGAGAAACTTCAAGGAATCCCACCAGAATCAGGGACAAGACATAGCTGCCTACTCTTTCTTTCTTTATTCAATATAGTACTTGAAGTTCTATCTAGAGCAACAAGACAACAAAAGGTCATCAAGGGGATACAAATTGGAAAGGAAGAAGTCAAAGTATCATATTTGAGGATGATATGATAGTATAAATAAGTGGCCCCCCCAAATTCTACCAGAGAAATCCTTCAGCTGATAAACAACTTAAGGAAAATGGTTAGATATAAAATTCACTCAGACAAATCAGTAGCCATCCTTTATACAAATGATAAATGGACCACGAAGGAAATTAGGGAAAGAACAGCTTTTACAATAACCACAAATAATATAACACATCTTGAGGTAATTCTAAAGAAGGCAATGAAAGATCTGTTTGGCAAGAACCTCAAGCCCCTGAGGAAACACATTGAAGAAGATATTAGAAGATGAAAAGATTTCCCATGCTCATGAATTGGTAGGATTAATATAGTGAAAATGACCATCTCACCAAAAGCAATCTACAGATTCAATACAATTCCCATCAAAATTCCTCAAAATTTTTTACAGACTTTGAAAGAGCAATTTTCAAGTTCATATGAAAAAAAAATTCCCAGGATAGTGAAAACAATGCTGAAAAATAAGAGAACTTTGGGAGGAATTATCATCTCTGACTTCAAGCTGTACTACAGAGCAATGGTACTAAAAACTGCTTGGTATTGGTACAGAAACAGACACGTTGACCAACAAAATAGAATTGAAGACTCAGAAATACATCCACACACCTATGGACACTTGATTTTTGACAAAGAAAGGAAACCATACAATGGGGAAAATAAAGCATCTTCAACAAATGATACTGATCTAACTAGATGTCTGCACATAGAAGAACGCATACAGATCCATACTTACCACACAGCACAAAACTCAAGTACAAGTAGATAAAGAATCTCAACATAAAACTAGATACACTAAATCTCATAGAAGAAAAAGCTGGAAATAGCTTTGAAGTCATTGGTACAGAAGATATAAGACCCTATTGAGCCTTAGCTTACTGGAGACCGCCTGAATGAACTAAGTGGAGCTTGATCGATGCAAAAAGCAAGAGGACGTTTTTTTCTGAGACAGAGTTTCTCTGTGTAGCCCTGGCTGTCCTGGAACTCACTTTGTAGACCAGGCTGGCCTTGAACTCAGAAATCCACCTGTCTCCACCTCCCAAGTGCTGGGATTAAAGGTGTGTGACACCAGTGCACAGGAGTCATCCCAGACACTAAGGAGAGGAGGCAACCCCACACAGTTTGTTCAATGAGCTTTTATACAATTTTCAGGGCAGCAGCCATTAGATACAATGTGATTGGCAGAGCAGTGTGACTTTTTAAACTGATTGCTCTTCAGGGAATGAGGTGACAAAGACGTCCCTTGTCTGAAGGTGGGCAAAGGTCCACCCTGCGGAATGTGTCCCCACTGGCAGGTTGGTTCCCACCCTGAGGTCTGAGAAATGTTAATTAGCCTCTCCCTTCTGTAGGGGCAATTGTTCCAACATCTTCTCAAAGTTCCTGAGCTGACCTTTTCAAAGACAATTTCCTGAACAGAACACGAGTGGCTCAAGCTTTAATATTAATTATTGATAAATGGAACCTTATAAAACGGAAAAGTTTCTGTAAGGCAAAGGAAACTGTCAGTAGGACAGATTGGAAGAAGAACTTCACTAATCCTAGAGAGGGATAATATCCAAAATATATAAAGAACTCAAGAAGCTAGGTAATAACAATCCAAATAATCCAATTTAAAAATGGGGTAGAGATGCTAAACAGAGAATTCTCAACAAAGGAGTCAAGAATGGCCAAGAAGCACTTACATGTTCAGCATCCTTATTCATCAGGAAAATGCAAGTCAACATAACCCTAAGATTCCACCTTACACCAAATAGAATGGCTAAGATAAAACAAACAAACAAAACAAACAAACAAACAAACAAACAAAAAATCTCAAGCAATAGCACATGTTGGCAAGGCTGTGGAGAAAGAGGAACACTCCTCTATTGCTGGTGGGATTGCAAACTTGTAAAACCACTCTGGAAATCAATCTTGTGGTTTTTCAGAAAAGTGGAAATAGTCCTTCCTGAAGACCTTGAGATACTGCTCCTGGGCATGTACCCAAAAGATGCTCCTCCATACCAGAAGGATAGGTGCTCCAACTATGTTCATAGCAGCCTTATTTTTAACAACTAGAAAGTAGAAACAACCTAGCTGTCCCTCAACTGAAGAATAAATACAGAAAATGTGATTCATTTATATAATGGAATACTAGTCAATTATTAAAAACATGGACATCATGAATTTTACAGGCAATTGGATTGAAAAATCATCAGAAGTGAAACAAACCACACTCAAAAGGAGATGCATGGTATGTATTTACTGATAAATGGATAGTAGCCATAAAGTACAGAATACCAATAATATACCCTACACACTCAAAGAAGTTAAACAAGAAGGAAGTCCCAAGTGAGGATGCTTCAATCCCACTTAGAAGAGTGAACAAAATAGTCATATGAGGCAGAGAGAGGAAGGGACATGGGTGGGAGAAGGGTGGGGAAGGTGAATAGGGGAGCAGGATTAGGTGTGGGAAGAGGCAGGAGGAAGGCCCAGAGAGCCAGAGAGGGAAGGATCTCTAGGCTGTCCTTGAAACCTGAGATGTAGGGGAAAAAAAAAAACCCTAAAAGAACAACAATAACAATATACAATAATATACAAAAATTAAAAATATGTTTACATTTTCAAGTTAGTAATGTTTATTGGGTAAACAAGAATATACAGAGAAAAGAAATGCATAAAGAAAGGAGGAAAGAAAAGATCATTACTGATTCACATATAATTACTGGCATTTGGGGTAGCAAGAAATCCCTTCTTGAAGGCCACAAGAAAATTTGTTTTTGAGAGATTCAAAAGTATCATCCCTCAAATCCTGTCCAGTTAAAGTTAAACAAAATATAACCAATATAGACACAAGTTCTGGTAATTAAATAATTACCAAATTTTGTCATTTCTGAGTTTTAAGCATAAAAAGAGTAGGAAATTAAGTAACAGAATATTTGTGATGAAAAGGTTACTTTTAAGAATTAGTGTAGCTTACTCATCTCAGGCAGCCTGCCAATCTTGCTATGATTCAAAAGGCCCGTATTTAGAGTATTAAAATAATGTTTTGATTTCTGACAACATGGCATATGCAAGAATGAAACTTGATGAACTGCGATTGAAAAATAATCATGAAAATAAAACGTGCAAATTGTTAGACACTAATCTTGAATTCCAGAGTAGATTTGTGACCCTGGTCCAGGTTTATATGGTCTCTTTTCCTCTATTCTTGCCAACAATCTTTCTAAATAAATTAATAATAAACCTGAGAAGGGTAAGAAATACTTTGTTTAAATATTGATATCTTTTTTCCTCCACTTGATCATTATGGACAGTGAATCTAAGGTTAAAGATATTGAATTTCATGGCCCTGGTTTACATTCTCATCCTTGTATCTTCTCTCCATGTTTGGGATCTGGACTTGGAGTTCCCATTAACGACAAACAGAACTTTGCCTGAGGCTGAGAACAGAAAGGTTTCAGCAACTGGAGTAGGGACTTGCTCTGCTGGGAATAGGTAAAGAAAAAGAAAGCCAGTTTTTGTTACAGAAAGCAAAAAGTACTGCCTAGAAGTTGAAATAAAAATAAAACTTTTCCAACTATTTATGTTGTTTGAGGTGTTAACCTAGGCATGATAAAATTGGTGATTTGACAGTTTTGACAGCTTTGACAGATTCTATTCCCTTTTAGAATTTAGAAATAGTGTCATTTGCAAGCCATACCATCCTATAGTCTTTGTGGTCTTTTCTGAATTTTTTTTTTCTTATCAAGGGTCATGAAAACTTGTCATAGACACTAGGCAAAATACTCAGTATTTAAGAAATTAAGATTTTATGTTGGGCTCCCCCAAGGGAAAAAAATGTTAGTGCAAACTTCATCAAATATAACTCTTAAAGAGCAGAAGAAAACTAGAGAATGAAAAAGAGAATAATTTCATATTCCTCTATGAATGTTTCTAGTTCTAGAGCTAGTTTCTGGTTGCCTTTTCTTCTCTAATAGATGCTGGCAATAAAAGCACAAGAATAGATCATGTTGTCTAATCACAAAAGTCTGTCCTGTTCTGCTGCTCCCTAGGCTCTGCAGGAGACACTATGTTTCCCTTGGGCAGTCCATTGCTCAGAAAGTCCCCTCCTGCAAGCCCTTTTTCTGGGGAAGGTAAGAAGCCAGGAGTACTAAAACCCATTCTATCACTTTGAACTTGTTGTAGTAAGTCTAGGCATGTGTGCTGTTTTATTGTGTTAATCCCTACAATTCCATTTTGAGATCCGAGCCACAATTTTACCTAAAGCTGCTGAGAAAAGACAGTGTGATATGGTTTTCTGAGCTAGAGTCTCTAGGCCTCTTGTTGACCTTGGGGGTTGAGATGAGATCTGGCTCCACTGCTATTCACCATGGTTTATTGGGGGAATAAGGACATTCTTGAAGTGTTTTCTTGGAAGGCCAGTATTAAAAGTGACTCTGTAAGTGTGTGAAAATGAAGAGGGATCCTAGTCTTCTTGAAAAAGAAATTTAGAAAAATGGGGAAAACTAACTTTACAAGACCAAAACCAAACATTAGTTGTAGTACTGAGGTACAGAGTTAATGCTGCATTATATATACCAGGGAGAAACAAAATCAATAGTTTGTTTCTTAGTGAGGAGCAGCAAGCGTTAATGCATAAATGCAGTAGTGCGTGGAGCAGAAAAGGAAATTAAAACTTCAAGTTGATTCAAAAGAAAGTCTTAAAACTTTTTACCTTGAAATCAGTGTTTTAAACTTATAGTAAATCTGACACAAATTGTGCTTTTATAGGAGTCATTGGACAAAAACACATAAGGATTTTCTGCCCTTATTATTCATGTGTCACACAATTTACAATCCTTTGTTCTTTTATCTAAAGGGCTTAGAAAAATTCACTTAGCCTATTGGTTTATTATGAATTATTTCTCTTTAAAATTCAGACAAAGGGTTGAAGTGGAAATTTCTGGTTTCTTTGGAGACTGAGTTGTGTCATGTGACGTTTTTCTGGAAATGTCTTGTGAGAGGATGTTTTTGCTGAAGCAAGATACATCAAAGGATGTTTTCCAGAGAAAAGACACGTGGTGGTGTTTTTCTAAAAGCTGCCTGGAGTTTGGAAAGGGTATAAATATAACCCAAGAGATAGTGGATGATGCTATGTGGCATTTGTTTACCTTGTCACTCTTTCCTGGTCTTTGTAGGGATTTGCTGACACTGGTCTTTGCTGATGATGCTGTGTGGCATTGGTTCCCCTTGTCTTCTTCACTGATCATCCTTTGTCATAACTTTGTAGAGAGACTGTATCAAAGCACTTCTGGTGGTGTTCTGCTGCACACTTGGGCTGATTGGCAGAGCCTCTCGGTTTCTTCTGTATCAAACTGCCATTGCTAATTTGTGCAAGGTGTTTGCCAGTGGATTGAGCTACTGCTGCTGATTTGTGTGAACTAAATTGCTGATATTCTGAAAGTACAGATTGGAATTGCACCAAAGGACTATTTCTAAACAGTTCCACATCCTCCTTTGCCCTGTTAACCATTCCTTTCCACTATCTCAGGTGAGTGGTGGGCTAGAAGGGAGTTTAAAGCATTGTAAGTACATTTATTAAAGTAAGTTTTGAAAAATATAAGCCTACAAAGGTCCCTGAAACAAACCTTACCCCTCTGTGGAACATGACAGCCCAGAGAGGTATCCTTGATGCTGCAAGGTAAAGTGGTGCCTACTGAAGAAGAAGTCCTTGTTTGGTAAGTCAAGTTGTTCCAGAAAGGAGAGAAAAAAATGCAAATACCTACGTGAGCCTCAGTTTAAGACTTAGACACAGAACTCTAAGATATAAATAATCATCCAAAGGGACCCAGAAGTTTAACAGGGTAACGGACTAATACAGAAGTAGAGGATCACAGCCATCCATTGGATTGAGTACAGGGTCTCCAATGAAGGAGCTAGAGAAAGGACCCAAGGAGCTGAAGGGTTTGTAGCCCCTTAGGATGAACAGCAATATGAACTAACTAGTTCCCTCTGAGCTCCCAGGGACTAAATGACCAACCAAAGAGTACACATAGTGGGACTCATGGCTCCAGCAGCATATGTCTAGCAGAGGATGGCCAAGTTGGTCATCAATGGGAGGAGAGGCCTTTGGCCCTGTGAAGGTTCTATGCCTCAATGTAGGGGAATGCCAGGGCCAGTAAGCAGGAGAGGATGGGGTAGTGAGCAGGGGTAGAGGGTAGAGAACAGGAGTTTGTTTTTGTTTTTGTTTTATTTTATTTATTTATTTTTTAAGGAGGGGAAACTGGGAAAGGAGATATCCCATGACATGTAAATAAAGAAAATATCTAATAAAGAATAAATAAAAAGAAAAAAAGACCAAGGAACAGAAATTCTAGATGCCTCAAATAGGCTTATATAATTTAATATTCAGTCCTCAGGCAGTAAACTCTACTAAGATCAGAAGGACTAAGAGGTGTGTTCTTATTAGAGAAAGTATGGCACGGGGGTTGGGGTGAGGTGGGCTCTGAAGTTTCAAATGCATATGGCAGTCCCCCTCCCAATATTACTCTTTGCTTGCAGAACATCATGTGGCTCTCAATGGCTTCTCCAGCACCATGCTTGTCATGTTCCCCAGCTTGATGATAATGGAATAGCCCTCTGAAACTCTAAGCAAGCTCCCAATTAAATGCTCTTACTTAGAATAGCTGCCTTGGTCATGATGTCTCTTCACAGCAATGGAATAGTGACTAAGACAAGGGGAAAGGTTCCACTTTCAGATGAAGGGCCACCAGAATTCAGATCATAGAACAAAATCCTGACAATAAGGCAAAGTTCAAAGGGCCCCCAGATTGCCAACAGAATATAAGGTTGATAAGAGGAAAGGCAGCAGAGGGGAGAGGAGGCAATAGACTAACATGACCTGAGCAATTCTGAGGGAGTGGGTGGTCTAAGAAGAGTTATTGAAAGAGCAGATACCAGAAAAGTGAGTGTTCTTAAGATGTGAATTAAATTTACTTCAGTGGAGATGGCATCAGAGAGTAAAGATAGGTCTTAATTGACTTATTAGGATCCCTGTAAACTTAATCTAGCTAAGGGGATTTTGAGTTTTGTCCATGAAGATGTCACATACACAGGAAGGTAAGAGTCTGGCTATTTAAAAGACTATACTAATCCAGGATAATTTTGGAGTTGGCCCTATAACATTTTGATTTTTCACTTTTATCATAGAAGTTTTATATTTAATATTAAAGTAATAGAATGGTGTATTTTATAGAAGCAAAGGAAGCAGGTGAGGGCAACAGATGTTCCAATTCAGAATAGAAGAGTTTAAGTACAGGGACACCCAAGATGGTTTACCTAAGATAGAGAGTCTGCGTGAATAAGGATATCTTTTCCACAGTCCTTGCAGATCTAAGATTACTTATGTTAGTACTAATTAGTACTAATTAGTTTTCATTACTACGTAACAACAGAGCAAGATGTTAAATAGCTTGTGAACACAAAGGACTTAAGGAACATAGGAAAAGGGAGTCAGTTTACTAGAGATAGTTCCTTAATGTACCATTAAGCCAGAAGACTGAAGATCATAGGCATGATAAAATTGTTTGTAATGTACCAAATCTAGATTTAAGTTTTTGACAAGTAAAACTAGATCTATGGTCACTATGTAACTTAGTATTTAGAGAAATCTAGTTACGAGTTGTGAATATGACTTAGAAATAGGATAAAACAAAGTCTTGACTTCTGTAAGACAATTTTACAGAATCAGACTCTAGTTTTATTTGAACATAATAAAATTTTAACTTTCAAGGTTATAATCAATTAAATTAGAATTGCTACAATTATTCTTTATGACTTTTACATTACAAAAATATATTCTATAACCATATTTTCTTTTTTAGCTTATTAATCAAGTATATATGTTTTATATCTTAAATTTTATAATGTATTTTATTTATAAAATTTATACTTAAAATGAAAATTTTAACAAATCTTATTTGAAGCACAGAAAACATGTATGCTATATTTCAAATATTAAATTAACATGAGTATAGGCTGAACATGGTGATCATTTTAAATATACTGAAAAAGATATGCAATTTTAAGAAATTAAATCACCTTAAAATATTTATTCACACATATACCCTCACACCCACATATATGCATCTATCATATGCACACATCTTAAAATCACGTGCATAACAACTCTGTAATCTTGCCTGGCAGTGGTGGTGCATGCCTTTAATCCCAGCACTTGGGAGGCAGAGGCGGGCAGATCTCTGACTTCAAGGCCAGCCTGGTCTACAGAATGAGTTCCAGGACAGCCAGGGCTACACAGATAAACCCTGTCTCAAAAACAAACAAACAAACAAACAAACAAACAAACAAAAACATTTCTGTAATCTTAACAGTGGCCACAGGTCTGATGACATGAAGACAATTAACATACCTGTAGTACAATACATTTATGAACACATGACAAACACCTGTATCACCTCAAAAGGATAGGGTACAACTTTAATGTCTGGGAAAACTGTGAGTCTTTAGGAGAGTTTCACAGTATAAGAGAGATGTACTTGGAGTCAGTTTGGTCTCTGTAAAAACAACCTATTGTTTGTAGCTTGGCTGAAAATTGAATTGCAAGACCACAGGAAAAGCAAGGGCAGGGTGAGAAAGAGAAACAGATACGGCTGAAAGTATTCACAGGGGAGAGAGGCATTTTGGAAGTCTGCAGACAGGATCTAAACTAGCGCTCTCTGTGTCTGTCTAACTCTCTGTCTTTCTCTGCCTGCCTGCCTGCCTGCTTGTCTGTCTGTCTTTCTGTCTGTCTGTCTCTCTCTCTCTCCTTCCTGCTCTCTTCCTCCTTCCCTTCATCTCTTTCTTTCCTTCTTTCTTTCTTTCCTTCTTTCTTTCTTTCTTTCTTTCTTTCTTTCTTTCTTTCTTTCTTTC
>JADRCD010194151.1:0-22943 GCA_019843815.1 Montemys delectorum | reverse complement strand
TCTTTCTTTCTTTCTTTCTTTCTTTCTTTCTTTCTTTCTTTCTTTCTCTCTCTAATGTAACTTAGCAGGTCAGTATGAGAAGAGGCCCAGTGTGCTTCCCAGGAAAATTTTGTCCATTGGACTAAAGAGAGGAAAAGTTAAAAAGTTTCCCCTTGGACCTGAGATTGGTCCCGGCTAGGAGTGATTGAAAATTATGAGATTAGGCCATCCATGAGAGAAGCTCTTGGCTAGCCAAAATGAGGACTCTATAGAGGGACAATGACAGAAATTTAGGCTAGTTTGGGAAAAAAAATATATATGTAGTGAAAATGGAATAACTTTTCAAAAAGATGTGGCCAGGCAGGGCTAACAGGATACTTCATTTCACTCTAGCAGATCTATTTGATGGTTCTTGTATCTGTGCTCATTCCAAGAGATTGCTATCCACATACATTTGTGTGACATGCTGGATGGTGGCCTGAGTCAATTAAATGGACTAGAACCAAATGGTTTTTAAAGGATGACAATAGGTCTGATCTACACCACAGCTCTGATGCTTGTTGTCTAGCTTTTGATATATGGCAGGCTAGCTTTTTTGTTGCATCTCTGACCATACTGGATTAATTTACAAATGCCTTTGAATATGTCCATATTAACAAAGGGGAAGGAAAAGCCACAGATGCTTATTATGCACAAGGAAAGAATTGTAGCCAGCAGTTGTTTAGAGTTATTAAGTAAGTGGTTGGCAAGATTCAGCTTGTGATTTAGGTGTTTAGAGATAGAGATTGGCCAGGGTGAAGAGAGGCAGGGCATAAACTCTGATAAGAATAGAAGCCCAGGAAAGAGAAGTCAGAACCCCAAGAGTAGGACATAGAGCCCAGTAAAGGAGAGTAGTCACCAAAATGCTAGCAACAGAGCCAAATCTCCAGAGGTTTACTAGAACCCTGGCAGGACGGCAAAGGCTCCACTGGTGGAGGGCAGAGAGAAAGCTGCCCTGGAGAAATCCATGGTGTTTTACCTTTCAAGTGCCAGGGTTCCAACACTATATGTTTTCAACATTAACAATGTTTTCCAGGTTTTATAGAATGCTGGACTGAGACTCATTCTGAGGGAAACATCCTTTAGTACTGTTGGCTATTCACAGGAGACTAAGCTGGGCTAGAAGATCCAACAGCAACCCTTCTTTTATTTCCCTTTTAGAATCTTATTTTCTAAACCCATCATAGGGATCTATGACCCCAAGTTGGGCTTCCAGAAAAATGGCTGCAAAAGTGTGTTGGAAATATGAGTTAAACTACCATTAGTGGCAACTTTTAAAATGTGGAGGGAAGGCTCAAACATTTAAAAATACTGAAAGGAAACTAATGAAGGCATACTGGTCAGCTTCCCAGCAGTTACTGGGCTGTAAGGATTTGCTGTTGGTGTTGCTATGTCCTCTCTCATTTTCTAAACTTCTGTCTTGTCCATTGTCTCACCTTTTAATTACCTGATCAGTCCCAGAGAAAGACCCCGGAGGCTTGGTTCACTGAGCTGTGTCACAGAGAAGAAAGAGTGAAACAAAATTTAGGCTTATGAGGGCTGGGCTGGGCTTAGCATATCACACCTGAGAATAAACACAAGGGCTCCCCCAAACTTTATAACATTTTAATGTGACTTAAAGTACCAAATCGTTCTCAAAATTCATGATGACCAAATAACACATGCTTAAATAAAGCCAGCCTGCTGCTTGTTTGCTTTTTGACCCCACATTATTGTGCAACGTGAACAGTTGTTTCCAATTAGCTTGTGGTTTTCAGCTAGTACAACCCTCCAGACTGTGCCAGGAGGGTCTGTGAGAGTTGACAATGTGTGTGGACATTGTTTCTTCGTTAGTTTACCCAGCTTCACTCAATATATGCCAGGAGATATTGGAAAATATATAAAGATCTATGCTTTGCTTTTCCCTTTAGCTGTGTGCTCCAGTGCGGTTTCATGGAAAACAGAAAATCAAAATCAGTCACTATCCCTGAGCTACTTACAATAGAATTCATTAGCATTTACATTTGAGTGTCAGGATGGGTGTCCTTAAAGTTCTTGGAATTTGCTTAAGACAGAGAACTCAAGTTAAGTTTGGAGGACCTGAAAGAATGAAGGCCTTCTCTAGTTTTCTACTAACAACTTGAAATGTCGATAGCAGTCTTCCCAGTTCCCCAACCAGCACCACAAACACACTCGCATCCCTAGTGTAGTATAGTGCCTGCTGTGGGTGGCTGCCCAATGCGTTTTAGCTCTGCCATCTTTTCAACTTCTACAAGTTAAAAAACAAAGCAAAAAAGCATACAAAGCAAAAAATGTAATATTTTCAGTTGCTAAGTAGAAAGGAACAGTAATGGCACAGAGTAATAAATGCAAGAAGAAAGACTATGGGAATAGCCCTAAAATTGTTACTCTTGATAACATGAAAGGCAAGCTGCTTTTAAATGGTTTTATCTTCTCTACTTTCCCTGATGGCCATGAAAACCTGTGAAGACCTAGCTTCCAACTTACAAAACTAAAATTAAGTATGTTTCCTAGTTCCTAGTTCTACAATGGAAAATAATAGACATGATACACTCATTCCTCTGAGATGCTGCCTTATTTTGAGCAGGGAATTCCTTGAGGCCATGTTCAAATGTGCTGAACATCACACATTTTTCTAAGCACAGATTGAATTAGATACTATCAATCTGAATTATAGCAACAGTCCAATTGCCATTTTTTTTTAAAAAAAATTCAGATTTAAGAGATGACTTTCATGTGCATGGCTAATGTCAGCCTGGAGCACCACAGTGCTTCGTGCTGGGATGATCAAAGGTGACTGGAGAGTGGAGTCCTGGGAAAGTCAACCTGGGTGATACCCTACAGTGTTCAAAGCATTTCTAGGCAGAAATCTTGTTGTTCTCTCAGATTGGTTTAAAGTAATATGAATCCCACTCCTATGCAGTATAAATATCATTTTCCATTGCAATTCAATTCAAAAATCACTTAAAAATTAAAACTCATGTATTAAGAAAAACACAGGAATCTATGGGACTGCTATTATGTAGAAACAGAGTTTACAAGTGGAAACTTGACAGGAAAGAGTATTCAAAATGCTTGAAAGTCACCGCAAATCAACACAGAACTATTAGGATTTTCCCCTTTAGTCATAATTTAGAGCAAAAGTAGCATAACCTAAGAAAATCATAAAGAAGATGGTAACAGGGCTTGAGAGATGGCATGTACTACGTTTCCAGCAGACCTGAATTAGGTTCCCAACACCATGTTGAGCATCACAATCACCTATGTCTCCAACTCTAGATCTGTCACCCTCTTCTCCCCTCTGTGGGAACCTGCATACCACACACACACACACACACACACACACACACACACACACACACCAAACATAAATTGATGATAAAATTTTATCTTAAGTATATAGATCCTAGAGCAGAGGTGGAGGCTTCTAGTCTTCTTTAAGACATATCACACAACTGCAGGTACTTTGAAGTCCTAAAAGGGGAATTTTGAAGTCTTAGCCAAGGAAATAATGTTAAGCTCAGAAAAGGTAGGATGCTTCCATATATCACATCTACTGTGGTTTTAAAGGAAAAGCAACCAACAAAAGACTTGGAGAATGTGTGCTGATTATTTTTGCATAGTTTCCTTTGGATTGCTGTCGAAGAGAAAACATGATCAAGAAGACATGTAAAAGAAAGCATTTCATTGCTTACAGTTTCAGAGGGTGAGCCCATGATTATCATGGGGAACATGACAACAGGTAGGCAGGCATAATGATGGAGCCATAGCTAAGAGCTTATACCTGATCCATAGGCATGCTGGAGCAAAGAGAGGCAGCTGAGAATGGTCTGGGCTTTTGAAATCCTAACCTCCCCCTGCTCCCCACTCTCCACCCCCCATCCCCCACACTATGACATGTCTCCTCCAACAACACCACACCTCCTAATTGTTTCCAAACAGTTCCACCAACTGGAGACCAAGCCTTCAAACATATAAGCTTATAGGGACCATTTTCATTCAACCCAGCCCACACAGACTTAAATTCATTGCAGTTTACCTCTGAGGATATAAAAGTCAGCCATGTTTGCTAATTAACATTTAGTGGAACATATATACATAGTAAGTAGTCATTTTAAAATCAAATTTTGGCACTAGGTTTATGGCAAAAGTCTTTAAAATATTATGAAATATGGTATGGAATTCTTCCCTAAAAGAAACTTCTACTCTTTTCTAGCTCAAAATAATTTTTCTTTTAAATTTTTGATCATTAATAATGTTAATGAATTTAAAATGTATTTATCAATATACCAGTCATAATTCATTTCTTCCTGTAACTTTTAAGGGTCTCATATTGAAATAAATCACCCTTCTGTCTGCTCACCTTGCCATGCCTTCAAAATAATTCCAAATGTTTTATTCTTTTCAAAGTGTTAGTAATGCAAGATAAAAATTTGGCCTCCTATTATTATTAAATGTACAGAGTCTGAGATCTTTAAGTATAGCTATTTTAGAGTGCACTAAAATATAAAGCTATTAGAGAGATATTCTGATGCCTTGAGCAGAGAACCATTTGACCTAGATTTTGAAGGGCACTTGCTTATGTTGAAAGCAAAACAGTGATAGGGATGGAGTCACTGCTGCTCTACTGGGTAAAAATAAGTTTGGGAACATTTACTACTTGGAAGCCATAGATTCCTTTGTACTTTCTTCTAGCATGGTTGTCTGGTAAAAACAAAAACTGAAACTGAAACAACAATAAAACAACAAAACAAAACAAAACAAATACGTTCTCCCTCTTTCTCTAATCTCCCAGTCTAGGCCCTCCCTACATTCCTCACTGTATCTCAGCCCCAAACTCAGGCAGACAAGACCTGCTAAAACACAGACCATGCCTGTCAGAAAAATCAGATAGGCTGCCCACAGGCCTTGTCTTTCCTCTCTGTTCCCCCAGTCTTGTCCTTAGTGCTGCAACACAACAGTAGCTTCGGCCTTCTTTTGCCCCTATCCATCTGTCCTCTGGATCCCACAAAAGAGGAGACCAACTCCTCCTGATCTCCCTTCCCCGACTTGTTGCTTTGTCTTAGACACCAACTCCAGCAGCTACTGGCTGCTAACCCAAGGGCAGCTTCTTCCAGAGCAACAAGATGGCTGAAGACAGACCCACGTCTCTCTAACTGCTCTTGAGATCCAATTCCCCTAATTTTAAGCCCAGCTCCGTAGCTGGAAACCTCTTGTAGTCTCTCTTTCCTCTCTCACCCTATCTCTAACTGATTAAAAAGCACTGCTCCACAATAGTGTCTGGGTTTGGTGATTGAACATGGGAAGGATTCCCAGGTGCAGCAGTCTCTGGATTGTCCTTCTTTCAGTCTCTGCTCTATAGTTTATCTCTGCAACTCCTTCTATGGGTATTTTGTTCCTGAAGTATCCACTCTTTGGTCTTCCTTCTTCTTGAGTTTCATGTGGTTTAAGGATTGTATTTTGAGTATTCCAAGCTCCTGAGTTAATAGCCACTTGTCAGTGAGTGCATACCATGTGTGTTCTTTTGTGATTGGGTTACCTCACTCAGGATGATATTCCCCAGATCCATCCATTTCCGTAAGGATTTCATAAATTCATTGTTTTTTAATAGTTGAGCAGTACTCCATTGTGTAAATGTACCACATTTTCTGTATCCATTCCTCTGTTGAGGGACATCTGGGTTGTTTCCAGTTTCTGGCTATTATAAATAAGGCTGCTATGAACATAGCAGAGCATGTGTCCTTATTACATGTTGGAATATCTTCTGGGTATATGCCCAGGAATGGTATAGCTAGGTTCTCTGGTAGTACTATGTCCCCTTTCCAGAGGAACTGCCAAACTAATTTCCATAGTGGTTGTACTGGCTTGCAATCCCACCAGCAAGGAAGGAGTATTCCTCTTTCTCTACAACTTTGCCAGCATCTACTGTCATCTGAGTTTTTTATTTTAGTCATTCTGACTGGTGTGAGGTGGAATCTCAGGGTTGTTTTGATTTACATTTCCCTGATGACTAAGGATGTTGAACATTTCTTTAGGTGCTTCTCAGCCATTTGGTATTCATCAGTTGAGAATTCTTTGTTTAGCTCTGTACCCCATTTTTAATAGGTTTATTTGTTTTTCTGGAGTCTAACTTCTTGAGTTCTTTCTATATATTGGATATTAGCCCTCTATAGGATATAGGATTAGTAAAGACCTTTTCCCAATCTGTTGGTTGCCAGTTTGTCCTATTAACCGCATCCTTTGTCTTATAGAAGCTTTGTAATTTTATGAAGTCCCATTTGTCGGTTTTTGATTTAAGAGCATAAGCTATTGGTATTCTCTTCAGGAAAATTTCCCCTGTGCCCATGTGCTCAAGGATTTTCCCCACTTTCTTTTCTATCACTTTCAGTGTATCTGGTTGTATGTGGAATTCCTTGATCCACTTGGACTTGAGCTTTGTACAAGGAGATAGGAATGGATCAATTTGCATTCTTCTACATGCTAACCACCAGTTGAGCCAACACCATTTGTTGAAAATGCTGTCTTTTGTCCACTGGATGGTTTTAGCTCCTTTGTCAAAGATCAAGTGACCATAGGTGTGGTTCATTTCTGGGTTTTCAATTCTATTCCATTGATCTACCTGCCTATCACTGTACCAATGCCATGCAGTTTTTGTTTTGTTTTGTTTTGGTTTATCACAATTGCTCTGTAGTAAAGCTTAAGGTCAGGGATGGTGATTTTACCAGATGTTCTTTTATTGTTGAGAATAGATTTCACTCTCTTAGGTTTTTTGTTACTCCAGATTTGCAAATTGCTCTTTCCAAGTTTGTGAAGAATTGAGCTGGAATTTTGATAGGGATTACAAATGTTATTTATCTGACAGGAGCCTGATATAGCTGTCTCCTGAGAGGCTCTGACAGTACCTGACTAATACAGAAGTAGAGGCTCACAGCCATCCATTGGACTGAGCATGGAGTCCCCAATGAAGGAGCTAGAGAAAGGACCTAAGGAGCTGAAGGGTTTGCAGCCCCTTAGGACGAACAACAATATGAACTAACTAGTACCCTCAGAGCTCCCAGGGACTATACTAACAACTGAAGAGTACACATGGTGGGACTCATGGCTCCAGCAGCAGCTGTAGCAGAGGATGGCCTAGTTGGCCATCAATGGAAAGAGAAGCTCTTGGTCCTGTGATGGTTCTATGCCCCAGTGTAGGGGAAATGCCAGGGCCAGGAAGTGGAGAAGAGTGGGTTGGTGAACAGGGGAAGGGGGAAACTAGGAAAGGAGATATCATTTGAAATGTAAATAAAGAAAATATCTAATAATAATAAAAAAAAGAACTTCTCCAACATTCCATTCCTCAATTCATCCCAGTTACCCAGCTTCCAACAGCAGCAAGCATTCTGTGTGAAAACATTAGCTGGACAGACCAGATAGACAGGAAACCCAGACATCACATTCTCTAAAAATCCAAAGAGGAAACGGAAACCAAGGAAACCTGTAACCATTTTAATTTTCTAATGTGTATACCAACAAAGACACAGGAGGCATAAATTGAGGTTAAAATCTAGCAGGCTCACGTACAAAATATCTATTTACAAGCCTGATTCTACAACTAAACTGCTAGCTCTTTAGAAATCTTCATCTATATCATTAACAGAGCTAGTCTACCTTTCTCTTGATCTCCTGCAAACCCAAGAGGGCTCCTTCACTCCCTTAGAATGTGGTTTTACCTGTTTCCTGCCAGCTGTTGCTTTGTTATTCCTGCAAGCCCAAGAGAAATTCCTTGTCTTACTGGAGTTCCTTCCTTCAAGGTTCTGTTAAGGCAAAGTCACCCAGCTAACTTTGCATGGAATCATAGAGCTAAGAATTTAAGACCCCTCTCTCCCAAACAACTTGCCTTAAAATAGGTAAGAACTTTTTCATTCTTTAGCATTCTTATCCCTGGAAGCTTTTAGAGGCATAGTCAAATTGAGTCTCTTCAGAACATGCCTAACTGCATCCAACAAATGCAATATCTATGTAAGCTTTTGTACTTTGCTAACAATTAGGTTTTCTATGTACAATAATCAAACCTGCTGAAACAGAAAGCCACCCAACAAAGGTCAGTACTTAGAAATATAATCATCCCAAACCCAGATGCCTTGGCACCAGAGTAAAAACACAATCAAAACATTCAGGGAAATATGTCTCTACTAGAGCACAGCCTCCACCACAGCAGGCCCTAAATATTCCAACAGAGCTGAGAACAAGGAAAAAAAAAACCTGACTATATGAAGAAGATAGAGGTTCTTAAAGAGGAAATGAATAAATTCCTTAAAGAAACTCAGAAGAAAAAAAAAACGCAAACAACTGGAGGAAATGAATATAGCCCTTAAAGAAAGACAAGAAAATACAAACAGTTGAAGGAAATGAATAAAACTGTTCAAGACTGAAAATGGAAAGAGTGAAATAAAGAAAACACAAATTGAAATTCTGGAAATGGAAAAACACAGGCATTCCAACAACAGAGATCAGCTTCAGCAACAGAACACAGGAGACAGAGGAGAGAATCTCCGGTGTTGAAGATACAACAGAAGAAAAGAGTGTAACAGTCAAAGCAAATGTCAAATCTAAGTAACTCTTAACACAAAACATTCATCAAGTCTGGGACCCTATGAAAGACCAAACCTAAGAATAATAGGAATACAGGAAGTATAAGAATCCCAGTTCAAGGGCTCAGAAAATGTTTTTAACAAAATCATAGAAGGAAAATTTCCTAACCCAGAGAAGTAGATGTCTACAACGGTACAACGGTGCAAGAAGCATATAGAATACCAAGCAGATCTTTCTAGAAAAGAAACTCTCCTTGTAATGTAGTACAGATGCGAACCAATGGACTAGAGCAGAGCACAGGGCGGAACTAACCACGTGGCAGGATGTGGTGCCAGAATAGTCGGACTAAGTTTAGAGTAGCTGGGAGACTGCTCTAGCCAAAAGGCCTAAGCTTTAAAATATTAAAAACTTCCATGTCATTATTTATATCACTGGTAGTTCTGAGATATTCCTGCTATAACTACTAATCTAAAAAAAATCAAGAAAAGATTTTTGCTTATACTCATAAATTCAGTGACTTATCCAGACATCATCAGAGTGGCTTCCTCCTATAGCAAATGGAAACAGATGCAAAGAACTAAAGTCAGATGTGACGTGGAAAATCTAAACTGTGTTTTTTCATCGACTATCTCCCCTCAGAGCTCAGGGAATCCTGCCAAAAAGGAGGTCACAATGCTGAAGATCTAGTGGGGGTGCATGATATGAGGGATGAAAGCTCTTTGAATCAATGAGGCAAAGTGTAAATGAGCTCGTAGAGACTGAAGTAGCAAGGACAGAGTTCACACCCGTCTGCATCAGGTCTTTGCCACATAAATTATAACTATTAGCTTGGTGTTTTTATGGGATTCCTGACTTTTGTGCCTTTCTTTGGATTATTTCCCCTGTTTGTTTGCCCTGTCCAACTTTGATGTGATAGTTTTTAGTATGATGTTTTATTTTGTCATATTTAGTTGTTATTTCTTATAAGCCTGTTCTATTCTATTAAGAGACAGAAAGAGAGTGGAACTGGAAGGGAGGAGAAGTGGGGAAGAATTGAGAAGAGTAGAGGGAGGAAAAACTGTAGAATATATTCAATAAAAGAAAAAAACCCATAATGTACAGCATTTGAAAATAAAGCATTCTAGAATCTTCAGTTTACCTACAATAGACATGTCTGCAATTTATCCACTGAAGAGATAGAGCATCATCGACCTGAGGGGGAGAGAACTCATATGCTATTCACGATCTGGGAAGATACTGACACTTAGTTTAGTATTCAGCTGGATGGTAAGAAGTTGTCTACTCCCCAGTTCAATTTAAGTCATGTTAAAAAATATTTGGTATGTGGTCGGTGAGCTGCAGGTGTTTGGCTCAGGAAATGGTTGGTGCACAAAGACACAGTTGGAGCACTGTGGTTATGTGGCTGCTTCACAATAACTCAAATGGGAGTTAAAAGAAAATATTACTTACTACCCATGAATTTACTTCCTTTGCAAAAGGGTCTTTGTGGTGCCAAACATCTGGGTGAAAAATAAAAAAGCTATAGAGAGTGCTTTCAGAAATTTTCTTTTTACCCATCCAATTATCCAATAACAAATGTTGGGTGCTTTTATATATATGTACCATTCTGTTGCTTAGAAGGGGAAATTTTTATGCACACATATCAATATTATTATATGAGTTAAAAAGAATTAGAATGCCACAGAAGAAGTCAACAAAGTGTGATGTCTGACTAGATTATTTTCCTCTAGCGGGTAGTTTTAGAAATTTGTGCGGCATATGACATTGAGCTGGGGTAATGTAATTGCTGTTATTACATCTGGAGATTAAGTTGTGAAATAGAAACACTTTGGGTTGAAAAACACACAGGAGACATAATCAAAATGTAAATTAGGATACCAATGAGATGAAAGGACAGAATCTCTGAGAGCAGGGTAGGCTTCATTCATGTTGTATGATCAGAATGTGGTCAGGGCATTTTTTTTTTTCAAGAATTGGGGAGGGGAGAAAAGCAAATGGTTTGTCCTATGTTTGAGGTAAATTTCATAAGGCTGTCATCCATCAAAAAATTATCAGAAGGTAAAGCTTAGAAAGTAGATGCAGCTGTAAGTATCAAAGAAGTGGTAAACAGGCAAAGGAGGGGAAAAAGTAGCAGATTTCTATGGTTGTAAAAGGGAAGGAAGATAATAAAGGCTTGCAAAGGGAAGGAAGATAATAAAGGCTTGTGTTATAATCAGAGTGCTGTTGAGGGCAGTGTCTGCACTTTGATTCTGTCCCTTACAGCATTTAGGCCAGCAACAATATTATTTGAATGTTTATGATGTTCATGGTACCATAAACCAAATTTGCACACACACACACACACACACACACACACACACACACACACACATTCAACTTTGTGGATATTGTGCTGGAAATGTTCTTGGGCTATCCAAGTGAAATACAGATCAGTCTTTTGAATATTCATGCTAGAGAGCTGTGAAGATGGGGCTGCTGAATGAAGAGTTCTACAGACATGGAAATAGGAAGAGGTCCAGTGATTTTCAAGAAAATATTTTGTACAAGAAGAGAAATAGAAGATCAAAATTACCAAACAAATCAAACACTAAGACACTTGGGAAAGTGAAGATGCTTCTACATTATCTAAAAATATACTTGGATTTTCTGAATCCAAACCTTTGATTTCTTTTTCTGTATTATTAAATGTAGGAATGTCTGGCTCATTTCTAACATACGATATAATGCCTAAATACAAATACTGCACAGTTAATAGATATCCTTTCAATTTCTTCTTCCCAGTTTGAGAAGTTCAAAAAAATAAATAAGTAAAAGGGAGTTTTAAAAGTAGTCTCCCTCTTATGGTTATAGTTCATCTAATCTTCTGTGCCTTGGTCCTACTGAGGCATGTTCCAGTATTTTACATTTTGGTCTTCATGCATATTCACTGCACCTCTGCCTGATGCCTTTGTTGGAAATTCTTGCAAACTACCCAAACAGCCTCCTCCTCTGTGGTGGTGACTAATACTGATATTATTACACATGTGAGAACGATTTATAAAATGTATTTATTGCTTGAGAATTTCATGCAGATATGCAATGTATTTTGGTTATACTCACCTCTTCTTACCCTGACTATCTGGACGCTCTCTATAGGCACATGGGTGTAGCTCAGGAGAGTTGGCATACTGGAAAGTTGTCTGCTGGAGCATAGGTTATCCCACAGAAGAAAATTGACTCTCCCTCTCCTAGAAGCCATCCACTACCAGTAATTCTCAACTAGAGGCAGGGCCTCATGAGTAACTTTCCAGTCTGTGCTGAAGTAATGGCTGACTTGATCTTGTGTGGGTCTTGGTCAGGCAGGTGCAACCCTCTGTTATGAGAGGAAGACATCATCTCACTGTGGTTCTTCGCATCCTGTGGCTCTTCCAATCTTCGTGGCCCTTTATCTCAGATGCCTCTGAGGCTCATGGGGAAGGACTGTGATACAGATGTTTCATTTAGGGTTGATCACTACATAGTCAGTCTTCCCTACACTTATCAGTTATGCTTCTCTGTGTAACCCTCTGTTCGTTTCAAAAGGAATCTTCTCTGAAGAGAACTGAGAGCGGCACTAATCTATAGATATGAGGAGGACTATTGAGAAGCAGATTTGGTATATCCATTTATCAAAATAACAATAGTCGAATCTCCCCTAACATATATGCCCTTCTCAGCCATGAATTCACCCTGAGTTTCCTCCTGTTGAGTGGGCCTTAAATCTAGTCAGAAAGCTATTGGTGACCCCCATGACTTTCATACCACTATTTCACAGATGGACACGACTCGCCAGGCTGTTTGTTATTGTAGTTCAGAGCAGTCACAACTGGGTAAAGCTGCTGATGTTCTTGTCATCCAACAGCCTGCATAGCATCTTTTTACACTATCAAGTCAGCAGGGAGGAGGCTTCCAGGTTGGTTTCCCCATGTCCTGTGGTCAAAGGGTATGGTTTCTTTGGCAATAGGGCCTTACCATCAAGTTCTGGCAGGTAACCAAAACCAACAATAGCCTGTGTTTTGGAGTCTCTGGGATCCCTCTCGTCAACAACTTGAAAGGAAGTATCCCACATCTGGCACTGAGCTTTTTTTTGTTTGTTTGTTTGTTTGATAATCTATGGGTTCTGAGAGAAGCGTTGACTCCCATGTGCAGCTTTTTCAAACCCCTTAGTGTTAACCCCACCTTCCCTCACTCCACTGTTTTCTCCCACCCTGCCCTCCACTTGAGTCTACTCCCATCATCACTGAACTTATTTAGTGCTTGGAATACAGGACATTTTAACATCCAAGTTGGAATGATAGGTGGGCTCATGTAAAACGTCCTATAGCCTGTTCTTTGCAATGTTTTTATCTCATTTGTAAAGATGTAATAAACAGGCTTGTGAAGTTACCTGACTCAAGACAGCTTACGAAAACAAACTGAATGTGTGGAAAAACAGAAAACTTGTTTTTAATCAGTAAACTTTGTATAGATGAGAGTATAAGTTAATTCTGAAGTGATCTATTAAGGAGATGTACATTATTTGCCTTACAAATTATGTTTCATCTAACCATGTAAGTGGAGCAATGGATCCCTATCAAGAAATGGTATAAAGGGATTGCTAATAATTTTCATGATTAAAAAGCATTCTCATTATGACAGATCATTTAAATGTGGAAATATGTCTGTATGAATGAGGCTACATTACTCAAAACAATAAACAGTTTGATGGGTGCATTAGAAAGTCTAGGAGAATACACTAAAATGATTAACTCAGACTTTTTTTTTCTGATTTCAAATTTTTATTATAGAACAAACACTTTCTGATTTCAAACTTTTATTATAATTCTTCAGTAATTAAAGCAGTGGTGTTGGCATGAAGATAGACAGAAGCCACAAGAGAATGGGCTCAGAAACAGCCCCACCACGCATGACAAGATGTTTTCCCACCAAAGAGCAACATGCAAAGTTAGTTTTCCACATGTGAAGAGTAGAAAGTCAGCTTATATCACACACAAAGATTAACTCAAAATCATCAAAGAGCAAAGCTAAGAACTGAAACTCAAATTCCCAGGGCAGGCTATAGTCAGCTCCTTTGGGTAGGCCAATGCTTTTGTGGATATGACTGCTAAAAATTCAACCAGAGTAAACAACCTAACTACGCCAGGAGGTGGTGGTGCACGCCTTTAATCCCAGCACTTGGGAGGCAGAGACAGGTGGATTTCTGAGTTCGAGGCCAGCCTGGTCTACAGAGTGAGTTCCAGGACAGCCAGGGCTACACAGAGAAACCTTTGTCTCGAAAAACAAAACAAAACAAAACAAAACAAACAAACAAACAAAAAACCTCAGACACTTTTAAAGATAAAATAAATGATGAAGGCATTTAATAAATGGTAAAAATAAAAAAAAAAAAGAGTGTAATATATTTCAATGTATTTCATTTCCTATTCCATGGTTTGCCGAAGACTGACAACCATGGACTCAAATAGTACGTAAATGCAAAGAGTGTTTTATTCTGCAGAAGTCAAGCATGCTGGGGACTTTCATTACCAAGACAGAGAGACAACCAAGTGAGCTCGCAGGCTTGGTTTAAAGCACTTTGGAGTTCAGGGGTAGATGAGCTTTATCTTACCCTGTCTCTAGGCATTCAGGAACTATTATCAGGCTGGAAACTGTTGTTGAGGAAAACCAGGGTAGGTGGCCTTATCTTGCTTTATCTTTAGGTATTCCAGAACCATTAAAGGGACAAGAAGGAGGCTGGAGCTTGGGGTTGTTTCTGTCCGTAATTGACTTGCCTGGGGCTTGTCTTGACTTGCCCAGTTCTTAGGCCTAGTCTCCTTAACGGCCAGTTTGAAGTCTGTCATGGAATCAACCTAGCCTTCTCACGACCATATGTTATTAAATAAGACTCTGAAAATTATACTTAAGAGTACCCTTTAGCTTCAATGCCTAATATAAGTTTTCAGGTTACGAACATGGAGGTGGCCTACACTACATGTATTGAATTGCTTGAGTCCCGAAGGCACATGGAGTTTATACAGGAGCAATGTGGAGACTTCCTTGCCCAGAAGTTAAAGGCAATTTATGTATGTAGAGCTAACTGTGGCCTGATGAACAGTTGCTGTCCTCTTAGTTAAACACCTTTCTCAAGGAGACAAGTGTTGCATGTCATTTTATATAACCCATGCTTGATCTGGCTAGACAGCTGCGCGCCTGTTAGCCAACGCCTCTTCCACAAATGCTGGCTTTGCCTTTCCAGAGCTCTGAGTTTGCTCTCCCTTCAACCCATGCTCCACTGGGGTTACCTCTCATCTGGAGTTCAGTCCTTTGCCCAATCCTCCCCTTTCAAATCTGTCCAAATTTGGCCTTGGTTATGTTCTTTCCCTCCTGCCCACTTGTGTCACTACGGGGAAAACACCAGATAGCCTTAATAGTTAATGTTATCAAGATTTGTATTGGTAAATCTTCAACCCCTCTGTACAAAGAACACACAACTCGGTTATAATATTTATAAACTGCATGCCTAGATTGGGCAGATATATCACTACACTACTCTATTCAGCTATAAGATCCCTTGATACTTGCAGCTCCTCCAGGCCTTGTGGTTCTGCTCAATCGTCCACTTCCTCTTCCAGCATCTTCCTCTCTCTCCCCATCCTTCTGTCAAGTTATCCCCTTCCTCCTTCTTCCTCTCTCTCCTTCTCTAAAACTTCCAGCCCCGCCTTTCTCTTCTGCTGCCTCATCACAGGCACTAGCCTTTATTTGACCAGATAAAATGGGGGGCAGGTTCACATGGAATCACCTAAGTAAGAGATCCGCTCCTCTTGGGTGGGGGGGCAAGCTTAGCATTAAAATACAAACAGCACCAAGGAAATTCACAACAGGCAAGTGGAACTTTTCCTGTGTTATCAGTGGCTTGAAGAAAAGGAAAAAGACTCCTTAACAATGCAATGATTGTGTCTTCTTTTCTCCCTGTTTTCAGTTTACCTTTGAAACATGATTCAAAATACAAAAGAGCACAAGTATTTGTTTCTCTTAGTTAATGACAAGCAAAATAAGGGCGATCGATCCAAAATTGCACAGTAGGGCTGGGGGATGACTCAAGTTAAAAGTGTACTTGTCACACTTCCAAAGGATGGGGTTTAATCCACAGCACTCATATGGCATCTCGCAACCATCTATAACTCCATCCAGTTTAGGGGACCCAGTGCCCTCTTCTGGATTTTGCCAGCACCAGGCACATGCATGATTAAGGCATAGGTACACGTGCAGGCAAATAATAAAATAGCACAATAATTTTAAAAGCTTTGTAGCACTTCCCTCCCTGCTACATAAACTTTGTTGATATTGGGGATCTAACTTAGGGCTTCACAAATGCTAAGCAAACACCTCGTCACTGAGCTAACAGCCTTGCCCTCTACCTCTGTCTTTATCTGAACTTTTTCTGTCTCAGCGTCTAAGTAGTAATTATAAGGGGAGCTGCTTATGAGACTCTGAAGAATAAATGAACCTATTGTATGGATAAATCCTTTCTTCACTTTCTGTAGGTAAATCTCCAGGGTAAACTGAAGTTTACTTTTAAATAAGGGATCTCATTTGGGGTGAATATTTTAATCCATCCTTAAAAGAAATATTTCTTTTCTTAAGGTACCCTATCCTTAATAATTCAAAGAACTAGCTCAATGTTTAGAAAGTACCTCTCCTCTAATCAAAAGCAAAGACCTGAGTGGCTTATTTTAAGGAAAATTTAATTATATGCTTTCGTATTACCTAACACTTTATTCAGATGCCTGTAATTTTTTGGAAACTCAAAGATACTCCTTGAGTCTTTTGTTTTGTTTTGTTTTTTTGTTTTGTTTTGTTTTGTTTTTGTTTTTCGAGACAGGGTTTCTCTGTGTAGCCCTCGCTGTCCTGGAGCTCACTCTGTAGACCAGGCTGGCCTCGAACTCAGAAATCTGCCTGCCTCTGCCTCCCAAGTGCTGGGATTAAAGGTGTGTGCCACCACCACAGCCAGCTACTCCTTGAGTCTTAAGAAAAAGAAGCTGTGTGTTGCCAGCTATTAAGGAATGTAGATACCAAGAGTTTTAAGTTTTGCTTAAAATTAAATTAAAACTGACATTTAAGAAAACTTGGTGAAAACTGGTCAACACATCATGATTAGAAAAACAGCATATGAAAAAGTTAATAATCTCCTGAATTTCTAACAACACAGTCAAAATGCATTTAAATCTGTACCTAGAGGTCAGACCCAAAATGCAGCTGGAGTGGGATCTTTGTAACTGACAGTTGAGTTACTACAAATCTCTGCAAAAGACCTTAAAAATTGCGGGAAATATTTTAAATATAATAATCTGTTATGATTATATGATAAACATAATAGCTTATACAAGCACTTATGGATTATTTAGTGCTCTGGCAATTCATCCAATATTGCACAATAGGGGTAGGGGATGACTGAAGAGTTAAGAGGACTTGCAACACTTCCAAAAGAATGGAGTTTGATCCTCAGCACCCATATGGTGACTCACAACCATCTATAATTCCATCCAGTTCTGGAAACCCAGTGCCCTCTTCTGGATTCTGCAGGCATCAGGCACATTTTAAATAATGCACTTTAATATTCTTCATAGTAACTTCTGATCATCACAATTCCATCTGCATGGATTGGTGCTTAGATTACAATCACACACCATGACACCAAGTCTATACAGTGCTGGGAATCAAATCTAGGGTTTCATTCATTCAAGGCAAGGACTCTACCAGCTGGGCTATATCCCACTCTAATGTTCTTCATATAACAGGAGATGCTGTGTTTACTGCTGAGAAAACTGAGTCAGAGGTGCTGGATAACTTCTGACTACTGCACCTAGAAAGGACTGGGTCTGGAATTTGAACTTAAAGTTCCCATCCAGTAGCCATGTTGCACTCCCTCCTTCTGTTTACAGATTTAAATCAGAATTCTGAATCATGGTTATTATTGACACTCTGTCCAGTGTTTGCTCTTCTTGGTAACTCAATATTTATTAGAAACTTCTTGAATTCTTATGTATTGCCTTGAAACCTGTGATTCTTATTTTTTTCTGGGTCTCTGAAAGCTCTGCAAATTAAATAAGAGTCACATATGTTATTTACACTATAAAAACCACAGGCAAGCAAACCATTTGGATGATTCACAGACTCTATATAATGTGCTACATTCAACCTTTTCCCTACCTCCTATACCATCACCTTCCTAGAAAATTAACTAAATTAAAACTGATTTTGTTCTTCTTTTAATTAGGATGAAGAATTCATTTTTCCTCTGCCACAAACTTCATATATTTGCTAGATGTGTTACTAGATTCTTTCTATATATTCTTTATGTTACTATGTACATTTCTGAGTCTTGTGAACTTCAAACTGGGTTGACTACATGACTTGAAGACACTTAAGTGTACCAAGTATGCAGTGAGTTCTTGATTAGACTGCTTTCTCCTTGAAAGTGTTGACTCATCTGTCTTCTCTGGTTATGATGCCAAATCCCAGAAATTAAGTCAGCATAAGATATTGGGCATTTTCTTGCCTCTTCAAGTGGAGTTTGGGTTTCAAAGGTTTTAAGTGTTGGGATGCAGACCAGTGACAAACAGCTGAGATGCATATTCAATAAGCCCAAGTGGACCTGGCCTCCCGAAGCCCCTAGTTGGCGTACTCTGCCTTCTACTTTTCAGCCACGGGATGGGCTTCTTCTCCCTCAGAGGCTGCTCCATATTCAATCCAGATATTTTGGTCATACCTTTCTTCTCTCTTCTCTCCTTCTCTCTGCATTTGCTTTCTCCCTGCTTGTGAACACTCTTTCTCTATGTCTCTTCCCCTTCCCCTGTCTCTTTCTAATAGGCGACTTCCCTGGCCTTGTTCCTTGGAACCAGTGAACTGGCCTGAGAGCTGATTCCCAATCAACCTATCTTTGTATCGGTCTTGAACTGGTTCATTTTGCTGGTGGAGAAATAACTTGGCTGTGATAGAGATGTCTTAGTTGGTGTCCCAGGGCAGGATCAATCTTCAGTTGCCAGGCCCAGCAAATCATAGTGGCCATCCCAGCCTTTTGTGGATAATAAATGAATAAAGGGTAACATAATCAACTATAACTACTAGCTGCTGATATTGGGGTGCAGTTATGAGGAGGGGAGCAAAAAGATAGAATGTTGGCCAAGTCTGAGAAGAGCAGACTGTTCTACTTGCTGTCTAGATTGTGGGACCATCCTGGGCCAGCAATATGAAGACCCAGTTAAAGTATCTGTAAGTAGGTGCTTTGGAGTTGCCCTAGGTAGGCTTGGCAGTATGCTGTAGCAGAATATATATGTGTGTATATATATGTATATCTGGGCAGAAGATAAAGTGAAGGAGGTTAAGGAGTTTAGGGGGTCGGAAGAAAACCTTTTTCCCTCCTTGGATATACATTAAAACTTCTAGGCCCATGGTCTTGGTAGTTGGAGGAAGGGAGGGGTGAGTTCCCAGGACCAGGGAAAGGGGACCTGTGAGGCAGTGGACCATGAGAGGAAGCCTGCTAAGGTTGAGCTAGGGCTTAGCCAGGGAGACCCAGAAAGGGTGGTAGGAGCTTCACCTGCTTCCAACTCCAGGCCCCTGTCATGGTAGCCACAGCCTACCATGGAGAGAATTATGGCCATCAGTCACTTAGGGTCAGTCCCCTCAAGTCCCTCCTCATATAGATGAGGCATCTCAGGCCAAGCCAAGAGGAAGCACCTGCTATCAGACCCACCCCACCCCAAAACTGTATATAAGATCCTATCCAGTAGTAATAAAAGTGTGTGCGAGAATTACTCCGCTGTCTGAGAGCATCTGTCACCCAAGCACTGTAACACTGCCTGGGAGGAGAACGCTCTCCACTGTCCCAGAGCTTTTGCTTCCAGAAGCTCCCTGATCTCTGTTCACTAACAACCCCCCCCCAGCCCCCCCCCCACACACACACTCCAAAAATCTCGAAGCTCAGCTTAGCACAGTACAGCCAGAACAGGATCTTGAAACAACAGAGGCTGGCAGGACAGCAGCACCAGAACAGTGGTGGCAGAGGCCCTTACTCTCCCAGCTCATGCCCTTTCCCCTTCTCTTGAACCCTCTTGCTGGCCTGGGCCAGGGGTCTCTGAGGATAGCCTGTAGTACACAGTTGACAGGGACTCATGCTCAGGAATAGACAAGTGGAGAAGGAAATAGGCTGTGGATTGACAGTGTTTATCTGCAGGCCGTTTGACCTTCAGGAAATGGATTTGGAGTGTATTCCCTCAAGCTTATAAGAATCTTTTAAGTTTACACGGAGATACACTTTAGATATGTTAATATTACCGTTGTTTAATGTTGAAGCTCTGAACTTTGAAGTCTCAGTACAACAGTAGCATAACGAGAAGAAGAAATTCCTCCCATATCCCATATATACCTTAATTACTTTCTGTCACTATCCAAGTTTTCACGTCCTCTAACTTACATTTACCAACCTCAAAACAGTTTCCTAGACCCCCAAACACACTCTTAAAAGCATTTGTATCCTCAGACCTTACATAAGCAAAACTTTTTCCTATTCAGTTATTCACGATGAGACACAGGTAGTTGAACACTGGGAGCAATCACTGTAAAATGAGTTTCTTTAGATAAAGAAATAGTAAAAAGGTACTTCTTTCTCTAGTCTTCTCTTCAAACCCCTCAGAGACCTGAGAAGGATACATTTTACTTGAGCAAGCAGGGAATATAGTCCAAATGGGCTATGTGTCAATTCAAATAACAGACTTAGTTGTTACCTAGACGGCCACCCAAATAGGTTCCTGAGGTTTCAATGGCTTAGTTGGGGACATAGGTCCAAGTGCAGGATCAGTTTTCAGCTTCCAGGCCGAACAAATTCGAGAGGTCTTTCTGTGGAGGAAGACCTTGGGATACTGACATTGAGGCATGTCTGATGTCCTGTTCAGTTGCATGGGGCAGTTAGCTACAAAGGTTATCATATCACACTCTAGGTATAGTCTCTTGTCACTGTGCCCTTATCTTCTTGGAGAACTTGGCTTGGGGCAGGGATGGTGTGGTTACTGGTAGGATTTGGCAGTCTCTGTCTGTCACAGTAAGTTAAAATATCTTAAATTCCATAGTTAGCAGGTCTCAGAAGTGCTTGAGAACTGTCCATCTAAAGTATATTTAAATAGACAAACTTTGTTTGTTTGTTTCTAGTTACGGGTCCTAGGTTGAACCTTGAAAACATATATAGGTGGGTAACGTATATAATGGGGAAACATATATAAGGTTTGAGGTTATCTGCTCTAAACTGTACCTGTAACATTAAAATAAAGTATCTTTTTAAGAGTGAAGACATAGAGCATAACCATAATTTCCAAAACAAACAAACAAACAAAAAACCCTAATTCTAACAAGTGTAAACAATTTAATGTCTGCAAATTGATACCAAGTGGATTACTATTATGTCACAGGGTTTGGCTTACAGGGCCACCAAGCAAGGTAAGTGGCTTTTTTTTTTTTTTTTTTTGGTTTTTGTTTTTGTTTTGTTATTGTTTTTTTTTCTTTTTTCTTTTTTAACCCATAACAGAGGTGTCTGTCAAATTGTGCCTGTCCGTCATTCCTTAATCAAGATGGTAGTGAAGTCAGGCCTGTACCTGTTTTATCCAATAGTGAGGATGGTGACCAGTCATGTGACATTTACCTGTTGATACATGGATGGTAGGGAGGCAGGCAGGGTACATGCAGAGGTACTCAACTGCTGAAGCAGTGTTGTTGGTGAAAGGGAGGGGAAAGAACGAAGTCCCCAATACCTTGGGCATAGGGAGTTCAGACCAATTTGTATAAATTTCTCAGTTTTTAGATCTGCTGGCACCCATTCTTCTAAGTGTGGCCAGGTTCAGAAGTCTCAAACATACAGTGTCCTGAACATAAGCCTGGATCATACCATAGATGTTGAGGGTAGCCACAAGTCAAAAGTCTTTGTTGATGCAAGGCTTCTGCTCTGTGGGAGCAAAGACTTTTTTTTTTTTTCTTTTTTTTTTCTGGAACAGACTGGCTTGCCCTGGGCAGTTGGCAGGGGAGCCTGGGGTTCTGGAGACCTTCAAGGAGTACCAGTGCTTCAAGGGTGCAGAATTAACATAGTAAAAATGGCCATCCTACCAAAGGTAATCTATAAATTCAATGCAATCCCCATCAAAATCCCAACACAATTCTTCAAAGACATGGAAAGAGCAATTCTCAAATTTATCTGGAATGGCAAAAAAAAACAAAAACAAAAAAAACCCCAAAAAAACAGAATAGCAAAAATTTTGGTTTTTTGAGACAAGGTTTCCCTGTGTAGCCCTGGCTGTCCTGGAGCTCACTCTGTAGACCCTGCTGGCCTCCAACTCAGAAATCTATCTGTCTCTGCCTTCCAAGTGCTGGGATTAAAGGCGTGCACCACCACCGCCCAGCTGCAAAAACAATTCTTTTTTTTTTTATTAGATATTTTCTTTATTTACATGTAAATTTTCCCTTTCCCAGGTTCCCCTCCAACAAACAAACAAGCAAACAAAAACAAGAACAAACCCCTTTTGCCTCCCCCCTTCCCATGCCTGCCACCCCACCCTCTCCCACTTATTGGCCCTGGCATTCCCCTACACTGGGGCACAGACCCTTCACAAGGCCAAGGTCCTTTCCTCCTATTGATGATCGAATTTGCAATCCTCTACTATACACATGCTGCCAGAACATTCAGTCCCACCATGTATAGTCCTTGATTGGTGGTTGGGTCCCTGGGAGCTCTGAGGGTACTAGTTAGTAATTGTCATTTGTCCTAAGGGGCTGCAAACCCTTCAGCTCCATAGAACCTTTCTCAAACTCCTTCAATGGGGACAGTGTACTCAGTTCAATGAATGGTTGTGAGCCTCTACATCTGTATTAGTCAGGTATTGTCAGAGCCTCTCAGGAGATAGCTATATGCTTGTCCTTCCTTTAGTCTCTGCTCCATAGTTAATCTCTGCCACTCCTTCTGTGGGTGTTTGGTTCCCCTTTTTAAGAAGGAATGAAATGTCCACCTTTTGGTCTTCCTTCTTCATAAGTTTCTTGTGGTTTGTGGGTCGTTCTTCCTGTATTCCAAACTTCTGGGCTAATAACCACTTATCAGAGAATGCATACCATGTGTGATCTTAACAAAAGATCCAGGATAGCCAAAACTATTCTCAACAATAAAGAAACTTCTGGTGGAATCACAATCCCGGACCTTAAGCTGTACTACAGAGCAATTGTGATAAAAACTGCATGGTATTGGTACAGTGACAGGCAGGTTGATCAATGGAACAGAATTGAAGACCCAGAAATAAACCCATGCACCTATAGTCACTTGA
>JADRCD010194149.1:0-12375 GCA_019843815.1 Montemys delectorum | reverse complement strand
AAAGAAAGAAAGAAAGAAAGAAAGAAAGAAAGAAAGAAAGAAAGAAAGAAAGGAAGGAAGGAAGAAACATTAAAAAAAGAAAAACATGTTTACATGAATGTGTACCTGCATATGTGCATGTTTCTCATGCTCTTTGGTTTTTTTCTTTCTTATTTAGTGTATTACTTTATTCACATTGCTTTATTCTTTTGTTTGTCCTTTTTATTTTCCTGTTTGTTTCTTAAAAGAAAGATGGAGTGGAGCTGGGAAAGTGGAAAGATGGGAGAAGAACAGGAAGGTGAAACCATGACCAAAATAATAGTGTATAAAATACTTTAAAAAGAATATCTCACAGCAGTAATGATGTGAAAACAAACACATATATACATGTAAATATATGTCATCATCAAAATAGAAACAAATGATAGACACTGTTAAGGATGCAGATAAAAGAGATCATGTACAGCATGTTGGTGGGGACAGAACCTAGTCCAGTAACTATGGAAACCAATGTGGAGCTTCTACCACAGACCTAGCTATACCATTCCTGGGTATTTACACTAAAGTCTAATAAAATATCACTGAGATACTTGCAGATTGGTGTCAATTGCTGCATTATTCACAATAGTTTTTTTTTATAGAACAAGATTTATTACCTGTAAAAAGAATGATTAAAGAATATATAATTTAAAACAAATTTTATTCAACCATAAAAGATAACAAAGTCACATGACTTGCAGAAAAGTGTATACTACTGGACATTATTATACAAAGGTAATGAAATATCAAACAGAAAAAAGTCATGTTTTCATTCATCTGGAGTCCTAGCCTGTATCTGAGTACATTAAACCACATTTGTACTCATTACATAAGTGTAGGACCATCAGTTAGTGAGTGAATGGGAAGAATGGGAATTGGAAGGGGAGAAAAAGGAAGGACAAACGTGTAGTATAGGGTAATGTTTAAAGAACACTACATCCTTATATAATAATATCCTCATTAAACTCAATACAATACACAGTGACTGTGTGTCGATTAAACCAAACCAAAACAAAACAAAACAAATCAAACCAAAACAAAACAAAACGAAACAGGAAAGCTGCTAACATGGTCCAATCGGTAAAGCCTCTTGATTCCAAGCCTGATAGCCTGCCTGAGTTCTATCCTTGGAACCGACTCCTGTGAGCTGTGCTCTGACTTCTATAGGCACACAAGATGGCACGTGCTCAGCCCAGAAACACACCTACAAATGGAAGTGCAGTTTTCAAATAACAGGAAAAAGTTCATCTGAGCATATTTAAGTGAAATTCCCTAGACTTTACTGGGAAAGCCATATATGCCTTAAAAAGAAATCATTATAATTCCATTACACACAAACTGCTAATTGTTTTTGGTAATGGAAAGAGTAATAAGGCAAACCACCATGCTCTGTAGCCATAATAACTGATGTATGTAAAAATTAGGTCAAATTAGCATTTTTAAAATAAAATCAGATTTATTATGAAGGCTTATCACTAACGTTATTCCCATCATTTATTTTTCCTTTCACCTGACCTACTAGGATCTTATTCAAATGCAACGAAGTGCTACAAACTTAAAAAGGCTAAGACAGTTTAATCTTGCAGTGTCTTCAAGTCAAGTACTGCCTGTGATTTAGCCACCTTCTTTAGCTAGGAAACTCAGTGGCTTGTATTCCAGGTGCTCTTCAGGGCTTGGCAAGGTTTAAAGTGGCTCAGGTGTGGCAAATTCCACTTCTAAGCAACACTCCTTTCCTTGACATTGCTGTTTCTCACCAGAGATTATTCCCAGCTTGTGGAGGCTCTTGTGATTCTTTAGCATGTGAGCTCCTGCAGCCCCGATGCTCACTTCATACCTGTTTGCTTCTCCAATTTCAATGTTTTAGACAAAAGTACGAGTCCCCAGAGAATATCTTTGTGCATCTCTATATTGAAGTGAACAGAGATACATGGATGGTTACTAGAAAGCTGGTAGTTTTCTGGTGACTTCATGATCATAAAGGGAGAGATCCACAGGACTTTAGTTATGTCTTGTCACTCCTGTAGCCTGGCTCTGAAGGGGTAAATAGAAGAAAAAGTGAAGTCCATACATCAGCAACACAGCATATGCTTTACTCCGTTTCCCATAATGCTAGCTCTTCCTAGCACGTTCATCTCTAGATTCTCTTCTTCCATGGATCTCTCATCTCCTGCATCACCAAGAGGTCTTCTATTAGGTCATCTAGCAAGATACAGAAACAGAGAATGTGAAGACCACAGAGGTTTCATTACAAGGCCTTTAACATTCTACAGGTTAAAAGTTCATCATAAGTACCTGGTTCTATGAGACCAAGACCATGAGCAGCAGGATGTGATAATTTTAAGAACTATCTTATTTTCTGACTACCCTACTAAACTTAAGACAACATAATAACAATCGTAACTATATCACTCCTCTACTGCATTGTGAGTTTTCGAAATGACTCCATGCGCATGCTTGTTTTCACACATATGTCTTACTTGAATACAGATAGAACCCAAGGTTTTTGTCTAACC
Source organism: Montemys delectorum (assembly GCA_019843815.1). Lineage (NCBI taxonomy): Eukaryota > Metazoa > Chordata > Mammalia > Rodentia > Muridae > Montemys > Montemys delectorum. Next base: position 9,844 of record JADRCD010194149.1, on the reverse strand, counting down.
TCAGATTACTAAAGGTAACAAACCCATAAAATCCCTTTACACTAGAATTAAAGACCTCTTCTGATTGTTAAGCTTGGAGTTTTGTCCAAAGACAAATGGAAATCATTGATTGTATAGCATGATATAAAAATTAACTCTTCTTTGGCTACCTTGTGAGTCCAAGACCTACTACATATAGGACCTTGTCTAGTCAATCTGTCAATAATATCCTTAAAATGGTAATTATAAGACCTTATCTTGATCTAAGTGTATTGTCAATGACAATACTGGTGCTGGTGATATAGATGCCACTCAAATGACACAAAGATGGTAACTGCTGGCAGCCATTCCTATAGCACCACTGCATTAGGGATCCAGGTTAAGTGCAAATTTGTACCCTTAGTCTTTTCTCTAGAGTCTCTCTCTTTCTCTCTCCCACTTTTTCTCCCTCTCCCTCTTCCCTTCCCTGCCTCTCTCCCTCTCCATGCCCTTCTGTGTGTGTGCCTGGCACTCTCTCTCTCTCTGACACACACACAAGTACACACACACACACACACACACACACACACACAGAGAGAGAAAGAGAGAGAGAGAGAGAGAGAGAGAGAGAGAGAGAGAGAGAGAGAGAGAGATCCCCTTGGAGGTGGTTGTTAGCTGGTAATCAAACTCAAGCTTTCTGTAGGAGCAGATGCACTCTTAACTACTGAGCCCCTATACCCCTAGGTTTTAGCTTCAGGGGTCTCATTGAAATGTCAGCATTTTACCATGGTTGAAAAAAAAGAAAAAATACAGAGATTACAGATTAAATCTGGAATACAATAAAGCCACTCCAACAGTCTCAGAATGCTCTTTGGAAGAAACATAAAACTAATAACTATCGCACACATTAAACTAATGTATAAAAAGTGAAGTATATCTTGTTTTTAATATTTTCAGATAATCTTTCCTGGGTACAATGTGTTATGTAGTGATTTCAATTCATTGCTTAAAATCACCCCATGAGGTAAATATTTTAACTCCAATATTCATTTTACAAATGAGAAAATGAAATTTCACATCAAATAAGGAATGTATTTGATGACATGTGATACTCTTGAGCTGTTTTTAATGTTCTTCTGGTGCAAGCTCCATCTTCTGTTCTTGTCATAGAAGTTCTCAAATATTTTGCTTAAATCCAACCCAGGGATTTGTTTGTCTTGATCAGCAAGACATTCTGTTGATTATAGAATAATATGGATGGACTATATTTGTGTTCCTTTACCTTGATTCATTTTTAACAGAACATAAAACTTTCTGGATTGTATTCATAACTTTATGAACTACTCAAGGAATATTTTTTTCTTTTTTTCTTTTTTTTTGGGGGGGTCTTACTTTTTTATTAGATATTTTCTTTATTTACATGTAAATATCTCCTTTCCCAGTTTCCCCTCCAAAAAACAAAAAAACAAATAAACAAACAGACAAAAACAATAGGAACAAACCACTGTTGCCTTCCCCCTCCCCATGCCTGCCACCCCACTCTCTCCCACTTATTGACCCTGGACTCCCCCACACTGGGGCACAAAACCCTCACAAGGCCGAGGTCCTCTCCTCCTATTGATGATCGAATTTGCAATCCTCTACTATACACTCTTATTCACCATAAGAATACTAAATAAAGCCAACATTGATTATATGCTTGATTTTCTTCACTATTACACAATAACAAAGTTAAGAGCATATGATATTACAAACTGGCATAATAGAAGGTTATTTATTTTGAAACTTTGGATTTTATTACATACTTCCTCCATCTAATTTGAATCTTACTATTTTCATGTTATATGTTATATAATCTTCAGTTTCATGATGTATATCAGGAGTCATTCCGTTCCTGAGTTTCTAAGATAGTTTATGAAAATCTTCTGACACTATTTAATTATGGTCACAAAGCTTTGCTAGTTGAATGAGGGCTTGAAAATCATCAATTTATTTTTATCGATCAAGAAAAAACGTATGTCAAGTTATACTTCTTTACTCTGCACATCTCAAACATGTTTCCAATAAGTCCTTCACTCTGTATATTCAAAGGAACACAAAATTATACTTGATCTGTCAACTTTCTTCTTGAAATACTAAGGAGTTCAATGGCATTGTGGTCACAAGTGCTGAAGAAAGTGCTTGAATAATTTAAATGTTCTTAAAATTTTGAGATCATCAGTGTTTCTCAGGAGAAATAATCCTTGACTCTTTAAATGAATGCTGCTGTCTTACACCAATCTCAATGAGACCAGGAGCGTACAGAGGAAAACCATTTTAATTACTTATCATGATCAACTCCTAGGAATGGATTCACTGTCTCCCAGTAACCAAATAGGAGTATATTTTAAATTAAAAGACAATCATCAAAAATTTCCCATTATCTACAGCCACAGAGAGAAGAAGAAAAGTAAGCTGGGTAAGGTAGAGAGTAGACATTATAGAAACTACTATTTGTTCCCTCAATACCTTAGCCTCGGCCCCCATATTTCTTACCACTACTATTTTGATTTTTCTCAGATTGGCAATGATCTGCACCTGGTAAAGAAGTGTAGCAGGCGTAAGTCAGCTATCCCAAACCTGTTTTCTGTCAGGTTTCTGAAGGTTGATTCTGTGAGTTCTGCATTTTAGGAACTGACTGGAGAAGAACGTGAGAAAAAAAATGTAGCATCCTGGTCATTATTAAGCTCTGGAAGGGTGGCTAAGGAGGCCCTCTCATCTCTCACTATCATTTGTATTTCTACCTGGGCCTCAGCTCCATATCATGTCACCATTCATTCATTCTGAGCCCAAGAACAGCAATGAAGAGCTAGCGTCAGGAGTGACCTCATTCAAGCCCCTTGTTAGATTATTACAAAACTACTTTCCAACTTTTAAGACCTTTGAGGCCAATATCTTTTTAAATTGGCATCAAAACATTTTCATAATTATTATTGTTTAGCTCACCCCTCAACAAAAGTACTCTTCTATCCTTGTTGGATATTGAAATTATACTGACGAAAGTTTCAATGTGTACAAGGCAACACATCCGCTGTTCCAAATTCATTGATAAATGGATTCATGTTTCAACAAAGTCAACTAAATTAACTAGTTGAAGTTGCCAGTAATGATGGGAGAAGAGATGTTCTATACTCTAGAATAATGAGTTGACAATGTGTTAAAAAGCAAGTGGATGCTGAGAAAATGGGGAAATGGCTTTTGAGTATTTACTTCAAGAAATCTAAAAGTGCCAAGAAGGAAAAATGCTACAGGGCTGAAGGTTACGTTACATTCAAAAGACAGCGTAGTTTCTAGATTGGAGGCAATCCTCAAAGAATGGAAAGGCAACATGACTGTAGGAAAAAGGGATCCAGAGGATGTGATACAGCTACAATGGATTCCAGTGTTCTAGTCCATGAAGATACTACCAACACTTTAAAAAACAAAACACCAAACAAAAAGGAAATTTATTCAGGTTCTGAGTAGGTCACATGTTATATACTTTCTTCATGTTAACACTGTGGACACGCATATATGCAACTTTAGAGTCTTCTCATGAAGTTATGACAACAGATAAATTGTAAAGATCTTTGAATCTTTAATCATTAATGGAGAAATATTTTCTATAAATGCTAAAAAAAAAGTTTGACACTGTATCCAGAGTAGTCTCTTTTAGTAACTTTCAAGACTTCCTTTCTAGTAGTAAACTTTTAGCTTCTGAAGTAGCAAGTAGAATTTTCTCCTTAAAACTTCTGCAGTATTAGAAATGCATTGAAGTTTGATTAAAAGGACAGTGAATGCAAACATAAATCCCTTAAAAAATATTTAGAGCACAGCATCTTAACCCATCTTGTATTTATAAGACACATTTTAAACTGAATACCTCTTAAGAAAGGAGGCTATTAGGTTGAGCAATGCCTTCTCCTCCCAATTGAGTATCAGACAAGCAGAATATATAAATCTGCTTTATATTACTGTATCAATGGCCGATGTTCAATGGACTTTTGGTATTTGGACTATAAATATCTGACAAAGAAATAAACATCATGTGGAAGGAAATTGGCTGTAAATGCAGACGGTGCTCTGAATAGGCCTCCATGGAATTACCTACTTAATCTTTGCTACTTTCCTTTAGGCTTTGTGGCTTTTGAGGATGTAATTATTTTTCTTATACAGCTGGTGATTCGGAAGGACGTCAGGAGCATGTTCTTTTCAGCATGCTGATAGTTAGCAAGCCGGTTGTTAAAGGTCATGTTGTTGATCCAGAATCTATTTAAATGTGAACTCAATGATTGTGGTGCTGGTACCCATAACTCTCCTATTTTCCCAACTAAATGGGGAACTTTTATTGGTGTATTTTGGAGGTTACAATAATGGTGCATAATATTCTCTTGCCTCCTTTCCACTGCCTTTGTTCTTCATTTAACTTCTCATAAGACTGTAGAATGAGATGCTGGTCACTTACTGCCTTGGTTGAAATTTACAAAGACTGATGCTGACATTAAAAGTATTTACAGTAATTATCATCAAAACTCATCGCTGCGATAAAGAGTTTTTGAACATCTTTGACATTAGCCAAACCCTTCATTCAGACAGTAATATGTTACAGTCTATTTCTACATACATGGAAAACAATAATGACTGAAAAATATAAGTGATCAAGTGTTACAGTATGAAGTGTTGTGAATGATATGAATTAGAAGATAGCGGGAGAAAAGTAAAGACAAACATATGGTAGAAATAGAGGATTAGCAGGACACTGGTGAATGATAAAATTAGACAGATGGCCCATTCTCCTTTGTAAAAGCTTTGTGGCTAGTTGAATTTGCCACACTGCCAAGATGAAGCCAGGTGAAGACATTACCATAATTTGGCATGCTTTTAAGAGGCAGCATTGCTAAATGTAAAAACCCAACCAAAGCCTACAAACTGTATTGAAATATAGCTAATAGATTATGATAATATTAGGTAAACTTTAACAAACTTTGGAAAGTAATTGCAAATGTATGTGGACAAAAAGATCAATCAATGTGATCCAGAGTCAACTCAAACAAGTCTACTCCAAAATACGTTATCACCAACCTCTTAAAGGTCAAAGAGAAAGAGAATAGTCTGGAATCAAAGACAGAGAGAAAAGAAGATTCCTAAATGTATTCCAATTTTCCTGACAGTAGATTTCACAAAAAAACTTGTAGGTCAGTAGACACATCAGGACCTCTTCACATTGTTAAAAGAAAAGAAGAAAGTCCAAGCCAGAATACTATGCTGAGAAAGCTGTACTTCAGAAATAGAGGTAAATATTGACAAAGACCAAGAGACTATCTTCTCTCCAGAACTATCATCTAAAATATGCTGAAAAGTTCTTCAAACAGAAGGAGAAATTACTATATAAAAGAACATCACAAGATGGAAAACTCACCCAGAAAAGGACTTCAGAATGTCCTAATATTGTAAACACAGTGCATAGGGAATTTGTATGTTTAGTCTGAAATTTTAAAACAAAATAATAAAAACAAATTTACTGTTATGTTAAAAACAGGGAATATAGAAATATTAAATGTAGTTCTCCAAAAATTCTAAATATTGAGATGGAAATCAATGGATTTTATTAGTACATTTTATTTTCTTGTGGTCTCCTATTTATGACTATATTAACTTGCAACCATTTCAAAGTGGCTTGCTACAATACAAAATATTTTGTTCAGCCCCATGGTAGCAATAAAAAGAACTTATAACCTAAGACTGAAAAATAATAAGGAACAAAAATACTCCATAGACTAAACCAACCACAAAGGAATATGGAAGAAAGAAGTGAAAAGAAGGGAAGGAAAGGAGAAAAAAAGCTAAAGATGTAAACAATTTATAAGATGGCTGTATGAAACCTTATCGTTCTGTATTTATTTAACTGGAAATGGAGACATTCTCTAATCAAAAGATTAAACTGAAAAATGTAACTGAAGAAAACACACCATTGCATGTTTTTCACAAAAAATTCAATTCTACAAACACAAAGTGAAAAAGATATAATCAGATATTTCATATAAATGGAATAATAAAACAATAATAGACATACACAGATAAAATACATCTTAATAAAGACCAATAAAAAGATGCAAGGGGTGAAGATAAGACATTCATGTTTAAGGGCACTGGTTGCTCTTCCAAAAGACCCTGGGTTAATGCTCAGCACCCTCATGGCAGCTTACAACTATCTCAACTCCAGTACCAGGAGATAGGATGCAGAGGCAAACATGCAGCCAAATCACTCATATGCTTCAAAATAAACAAAACAAAACAATTTACAAGGTTATTATATAACTATTAAGTATAAAATTCAACAAGAATTAATAATTCCATACATAGGTATATAGTATCTCTAATATCATTATGTCTAAATATATAATACTAGTTAATTTGATGAGATTGGTAGACTTAGATCTGTAGTTTTAGGCTAACTTTACTTCCCAGTTTAATCCACAAGAAAATGGAAGGGTTAAAATGAATACTAGACCAATGTTCCTAATGATATCTAGAGAGTATTCCATCCAAAATGTTCGAAACATGCACCCTTCTCAACTGTACATGATGCATCTTCCAGGGAAGGTCCCATGGGCCCTAGAATATCCACAAAATAAGGGTCAAAAAGATGTTTAAAAGCAAAATCATGTAAAATATATTTTCTGAATATAATGCAATAAAACTAGGAATCAGTTCCCTCCCCCCAAAACTAGAGCATATCTCAATCAAAGAACTTACACTTGAATAACTAATGGATCATGGAAGTCATCAAGAACTGAGTTTAAAATATTTTGAAACAAAAATGGAGATGAAATGTAGGTGGGAAAAATCTTCTACATATGGAGAAAGCAATCCTAAAGGGTGAGTTTAGAGCAAAACTATCCTGTGTTGAAGAAGATAAAGGATTTCACATAAAAAAAAATGTTCCCCGATCCTTAAGGAAACAACAAACACAAACAAATCGAAGTCCAAACCATAAATTAGTATAAATATATAATAAAGCTTAGAGTAGAAATAAATGAAACCTAAACTAATAAAACAATACAATGAAGAAGTGCTTCTTTGGAAAGATGAAGCATTTGGACGTTTGAGGAAAGATTAGATTGACCATCAAATAAAAACAGAAAGCTCAAATTAATAAAATCTTAGATGTGAATTAAGCATTACAATTAGTAGCACAGAAATTTATTGGAACAATAGAAATTATTATTGATTATCTATACACAAATTTGATAACCTTAAAGAAATGGGCCTTTCTTGAAAAGCTGTGCTTTACTAAAAATGATAGATCAATATATATAAATTGATCAGCATGTTACATTACATATAGTCAATGGAAAGAAGTCCCAAATCCATGGGATCATCTCCATATATTTAAAAAGACATTTCAGAAAATTCTCCATCAGTCTGTTACAAATATTTTATACAAATTGAGTATTAAATGAACATTATAAACATAAAAAATACCAGATGAATTTTAAAAGACCTCATCCCTAGTATCCCAACTGCTAGATGAAGCCAACAATAAAGCAGAGTATAATGCCAACATATTAGTCAGCAGTGTTGCTAGGTATCAATTATGAATAATAAAGTTAAAATTAATATTATCAATATAACCATCAAAAAGATGCCTAAGAATAAAGTCAATCAAAGAGAAGCAGCATATCTGTATTAAAAACATTTATATCCACACACACAAATTAAGAGATCTCATATTCATAGATTGAAGAACTAATATTTTTAGACTGTCCATAACTAAAATAATCCACAGATTCACTGTAATGCTTATGAAAACGCCAATAAAATTTTCATACATACTAGAAAAAATCATACACTTTATATGAAACAATGAAATTTCTAATAGCCTAAGAAGTTATAGTGACAGGAGTACATGACTGACTTCAAAATACACAGTACAGCAATCAGAAAAACGTGATATTCACAAACAACAACCCTAAAAATAGGAAGTCAACCTCAGATACATAGGCTATTAGAACACAATATATGTCACTGAAGTAAAGAATACATGTGGAGGAACCAATGGCTCCAGCTTTACATGTAGCAGAGGATAGTCTTACCTGGCATCAATGGGAGAAGAGGCCCTTGGTCCTGTGATACCCCAGCATAGTGGAATGCTAGGGCTGTGAGACTGGAGTGGGTGGCTAGGTGGGAAAGCACCTCATAGAAGCAGGGGTAGGGGATAGTATGGGGGGATGGTTGGAGGGGAAACCAGGAAGGGGGATAACATTTAAATGTAAATAAATAAAATAGCCTATAAAAAATTTAAGAAAAGAAATCACAGAAGTAAACCCATAGAGCTACAGCAAACCGATTATTGACAAAGATAAAAGGTACACATCAGGAACAGGAAGTGCTTTTCAATCATTCATGCTGTGCTATTTGGACATTCATATGCAGATAAATAACAGTATATCTTAACAGTCACAAAAAATAGTGTACAACCAGGCAAAATGCGTACAACTAAGTCTAGAAACTAGAATCTGCTGGAAGACACCTTAAGGTGCATGCTTGAACATTGGGAAGAGCTGTAATATTTTTTAAATAGACCACCAAATACTGGAAACAGAGGGAAAAATAGATAAATGATATTCTAGCAAACCAAAATACTTTTGCACAACAAAGAAAAATAGTTGAAAACTTGAGAAGCAAATGACTTAATGAGAGAAGATATTGATAAGCCATATATTAGGCAAGCAATTGGTAGCCTGACTGTATGAAGATTTTTGAAAAGTACAAATACTAAATAATTTTAAAAAATCAATGAAATGTAAATATGGGAAAGAGATATTTAAAACAAGAAGTTTACATTTCTTTTTCAAATGCATGCCAATGACCAACAACAATGTCATTACATTAAAAATTACATTAAAAATGTCAACATTACAAATTATTTGGAAATGTAAATTAAAACCAGAGGTGATGTGGCCCTACCCCTGTAAAACATAGCAAGTACTGGTGAGGCTGTGGGCAATGGAACACTGGGTCAATGATGGGAAATATGGGTTAACCTAGGTTTGTAGGAAGCAGTGTGGAGCCCTTCAGAGGTTAAAACTAGAGCTGCCAAATTTGGTAGAGTCCCACCTGTGGGTTGGCATGTGTCCTAATTAGCTTGCTGTCACTGTGACAAAATACCTCCAGTGGACAGCTTACAGAGGCAGAGATGTATTCTGGCTCCAAAATTCAGAGGTTCCTTCCCATAGCCATTGATCCTATTGTTTCAGGACCTACAGAAAAGCCGTATGCCATGATAGGAGTCCATGACAAAGGGACAGTCTTCATGTTATGGCAGCGAGGAACCATAAAGAGAGAAATAAGGAACAGGTCCCCATAGGGCCTGTCACCAATGACCTACTAGTTGGATCCACTCTTCCAGGTAGACTCTGCTCCTTAATATTTATACCACTTCCCAACAGTACCTATAGCATAGAGGGAAGCAAAGGTAGAACCTAAAACCAAGTGGGGACCTGGAGACAGGAGCTGATGCAGAGGCCATGGAGGGATGCTGATTACAGGCTTGCTCATCATGGCTTGCTTTACCTGCTTCTTTATAGAAGCCAGGACCACCAAGCTAATGATTGTCCCACACATAATAAGCTGAGCCCATGAATATCAATCACTAATTTAGAAACTGTCCTCAGAGCCGGCCGGTGGTGGCGCACGCCTTTAATCCTAGCACTTGGGAGGCAGAGGCAGGTGGATTTCTGAGTTTGAGACCAGCCTGGTCTACAGAGTGAGTTCCAGGACAGCCAGGGCTACACAGAGAAACCCTGTCTCGAAAAACCAAAAAAAAAAAAAAAAAAAAAAAAAAAAAAAAAAAAAAAAAAAAAAA
>JADRCD010194148.1:0-23743 GCA_019843815.1 Montemys delectorum | reverse complement strand
TCTCTCTCTCTCTCTCTCTCTCTCTCTCTCTCTCTCTCTCTCCTTCTGCTCACCTCCCCCCTCCCTGTCTTCACACACAGAGGCTGGCTGGTTGTATAGAAAACCAAGTCCATATTGCGTGCAGGACTCCCTTTAGATTCTAAGGTTCAAAGGTGGAACAGGCATGTGTTAGGACCAGATGTTCTGTGTATACCGTGACCAGATCAGCTGTGCTGCTGACACACATGAAATAGACTCTGAACCCCAGTCATGTCACAGGACCCATGCTGCTGTGTTATGCCTGAGCACCCAGCACACCCAGAAGCTAACTATTGAGTGCTGATTGGCTCAAGCCCTGAAAGAGCCTCTCCTTTTCAGAGTGCTCTGCGCAATGCACTGTGTAGTGGTTTCCTTAGACGACTTTCTTCTGGGGTTCAAGTCCCCTGAAGAGGAGCCTCATGTCTTGGAGGAAAGAGCCTCAATCCTGGAGTACACTGCCAGGCCTGAGAGTAGAAGAACAAAGAAACCTGTCATCACTGGTCATTGTGGCTCAGCTTCTGACTTTGAAGTTGAGATCAGGTGCCCTGGAGTTCTCCCTAGCCTGAGTTTCTCTGGTGTCAGTTCTGTTAAAACTTTGCCCAGCCTCTCCTGTAACTGGTTCAGTCTAACATTGATTGAACTGTTATGCCTGGCCTCTCTAGCTGTCTCACATTCAATGCCTTAGCACTGCATGCGCCTCTGTTCTTGGGTAACAGCCACCCACAGGGCATAGTAAATGTGGAACATTGGTCTACAAGGTTCACAGAACTCCAATATCTACAAAAGCATACCACATCACATGTGCCCATGGCATATGTAGGGAAACCAAGAGGGTCTTAGACAGAGCTCTTGGTTTGCGGGCCTTCTAGCCTGTCTATCACCCTACTATTCTTCTGGGTCTCATTCTGAAGAGAGTGACCATCTATCAGGTGAGGCCTCCTCCTCTTTCTCTCCCATCTCCTGTTGCCCCAGATCCTACCTCATGCTCTGCTCTGGTTTTCCCTCTCTATTTAGGAGGAAGACTACACTCCACAGCTGCTCAGAGACTTCCCCTGGTCACATAATTCATAGGTGATATTTCTGGTGGGTGTCTGAAGGGGCAAGGCATCCAGAAAGCTCAGGAGTGCTAAGAATCCTGGACCCACCAATTTCACCCTCACGATGGGATCCAGAGCTCCCTGTGAATTCTCCACACTCCCAGGCATCTCTCAGTCCTCACATCCATGTCTGCTGACACAGCTTACTGGTATTGAGCTCTCTGAGATGTGTATAGCTCTGGCTGTCACCACTTTCCCAGTCCCACTCAGTAGGAAAGGGAAAAGACATGGTACCTTAGAGATAGACCTGTTAGCCTAATAGGCCTTCCTTATTCCTAAAGCCATGACAGTGAGGATGGCTGGACAGGAGGCTGCCTCCTGACACTGGTTTGGGGTTCACTGAAAATCCTGTGTGCAAAACTTGTGTACAAGGGAGTCTGCCCCAGCTTTCTTCTGCATTCTTAAAGCTGCAGATAGACGGTATTAACAGTGACCTGAGACCTGTTTCCACAGGGACACAAACTTTCTATACGAAGTGTGGGCCAGGCTGCAGTTGGCATTAAGGTATTTCTCTCCTGCTTCTGGGACACTTTCTGGACTGTAAAATCACATTGTCCTTCCAGTCTGTCTGGGTGAAGATGCTGGAAATCCAGCTACAAGGGCTGTTGGCAACACGGAAGCTGCCATTCTACAAGGGCCATGCCTGGCGCTATCATTACCTGCTCCAACAGCTTAGTACCACTCACCAGCTCCACCTCAGATTCCTGCCTGTGCTGCAGTGGCTACAGGAGCTGGAGGAGGTAGAAAGTGGGTATTAGCTTCACCTGGGACAGCGCACCTAGCTGATGGCCACACACACACACCCTCTCTAGGGTCTGAGGATATAGCATAATAACCTTTGAGACCCACTCCTGGGGTTGACAGGCTGTGCTCGGCTGGGCATGCAGGCCATACCTTCTGCTGCAAATCATCATTGCTGATAGTCATCAGCTCCTGTCCCTCCCTACCAGGGGGGTTAGGATGAAATGTGGGAGTGATCTTTCCTTCACTCTAAGATGCCATGATTCTACAGTGTCTTTTTCCTTACATCCTTAGCCCTGCAAACAGACAAAGATGCAACCTGCAAGGGGGTCGCCTTGGTGCTGCCCAAAGACCCACTCTTCTCTCCAGTTTTCAAAGATTCTACTGAGAGAGGACCTGACTTGCTGCACACTGAAGCCACAGTGTGCAGGCAGGAGTAGGTGCCTGCTTCTGTGTATTAACTTGCATGTATGTTTGTTCATGCATGTGTGTGTGGGGGGGTGTGGGCTTATGTGTGCTTGCCTGTGTGTGTGTGTGCATGTGTCTGTATGAATGTGTATGTGTGAGTGTGTTTGTTTGTGTGTGTGTGTGTGTGTGTGTGAGAGAGAGAGAGAGAGAGAGAGAGAGAGAGAGAGAGGGAAAGAAAGGGAGGAAGGGAGGGAAGGGAGACCCTCCTGGAGACCTAAGAAACTTGAGTTCCCACTACCAAGGACACCAGATCGAATAAACCCCACGGCCCTGCAAAACCTTGGTAGAGGACAGTGCAGGCTATGTGTTCCTGGATTGGCTCTGAACTGGCATGAAGGCTGATTGACCAGGAGGCATGCCTGATGCTGGACTCACAGAGTTAGGAACAGATAGCAACTGGGAGAAGAGAGCATGAGAGGCAATCACAACAGAGTCCAGGCCTAGAGGGGAGCAAACCCATTTAATAGAGGAGCATACGCCATCCCAAAAGGCTCTCAGCTCAAGGCAGTACTCTGAAGAACTGACCGAATAACAAGCCCTGTGCATGGCTCTCCTGCCTGTGGTATGTGTACAGTCCTCAGAGCAGAGCCTAAAGTCTGACAAGGCTGAAAAGCATAAGTTTGCCCATCAATGTGGAGGCAACTCTCAGCTGATGGAAGGGACCACACAGTCAGTGAGTGGAGAAGTTTGCTTAAGTGAAAGGTGGCCCTCCTTAAATTCTCAGATGCTTCCAGGATAGTGTGCGGTGACCACATCCAGAGCCATTCCTGAAAGACATAAGTGCAAAAAGACAACAATGGGGAGAGAACCCTGGTCTTGCCAGCATCTCTTGAGCCAGTGTGGACCCAAAGAGGTCCTATGTCATGACACGGAGGCTCCCAAGAACTTCTAGGATCCATCTGAGCCACACATGAACCCACATCCCAGCCTGGGAGTGTGGAGAGCCCCTGAGCCGAGCCCTAAGATGGCGCCATCTTCTGCTCCTTTCAGGAGCACTGCCCTGATAAACAAGTGCTTGCTGGCCTGGCTTGCTTCCAAGTTTAGTGGCCTAACTGCATGCACCACGTGGCCTACTGAGATAGGCTCAGGATGGAGCATTTAAGGGCTAAGGGAGGTGCCCGAGGGGTCAGAAGATCATTCAGGGTTCCTGAATAAACTGCTTAAAGAGCTCTCGGGTTGCATTGTTCTTGCTGGCTGAGACGGTCTCGACAAGTGGTGGCCCGTACGGAGAACCTTTCTCTCCGCTACGGGGGCTCAGAACTTTTTGCAGTTAGGGCAGCCGGCTGGTAAGTTCCCAGGTAAGAAGGGAAAGAAAAGTCCTCGGAAGTAGAGGCTATAAAGACTCCGGGTCAGAGCAGTAAAGTTTCGCGGTAAAAGTGAAAGCAATTACAGGCGCTTCACATTCGCACCCAATTTTTTTGGCTCTTTGGGAGCTACAATCTTCAAAAAATCTGAAATTTAAGAAAAGTACTTTAGAGAGGTTTCTCAGCGAGTGTGATACTGCAGCTCCCTGGTTTGCAGTGTCCAGCAACTTAACAGTGGCTTGCTGGGATAAGCTCGGAAAAGATTTAGATTTTGAATGGGAGTAGGGGATGCTTAAGAGCGGTGTTAGACCAGTATGGAAGCTAATCAGGGGGTGTCTAGAAGATCAGAGATGTTGCAAAGCCATAGAAGAAGGACAGGCGGCATTAGAACAGATAAAGGAAGAGAGATCCAAGAAGTCCGAAAAGGAAAGTACAGGCACTGAGTGGTCAGATACAGATGAGGAATTGGAGGCTCTGATTAGGGAAATGAAGAAGACGTCCCTTAAGGAAGGAAAGAAAAGGACACCTGTATCGCCTCCGTATAATCCAATGGAGGGTGGCTCTTCTGGAAGTTCCTTTTGCCCTGAAGTGTGGCGAACAGTTAGAACTGAATTGTCACTTGCTTGTCCCGTTTTTCAAGATGCACAGGTTCAGCGTTTTCATGAACCCTTAGATTTTAAAGTAATAAAATCCCTTGCTGAGTCTGTTCGTACCTATGGCATTATGGCCTCTTTTACTCTAGCTCAAGTAGAGGCCCTAAATAGACATTGCATGACACCTAGTGACTGGAGTGGGTTGGCGCGAGCCTGTCTTTCCCCAGTACATTATTTAGATTGGAAAGCTTTTATTGAATTTGCTAATGAACAGGCTGACGCTAATCGCGCAGCTGGCAACCAAGCCTGGGATAGAGGTATGCTGCTGGGGCAAGGTAGGTTTGCTAATCAACAGACAGGATATCCCATGCAAGTGTTTGAGCAAGTGAATCAAATTGCCATTAAGGCATGGAAGTCTCTTCCCAATAAGGGAGAGGTGAGTGGTAATCTTACTAAAATTTTGCAGGGCCCAATGGAGCCATTTTCTGATTTTGTGGCCAGAATGGTGGAAGCCGCAGGGAGAATTTTTGGTGACCCAGAATGGCCATGCCATTGATAAAACAGTGTTTGAACAGTGCACCAAAGAATGCTGTGCTGCCATTACCCCTTATAAAAACAAAGGACTGGAAGCCTGTAGAGAGCTGGGGGGACCATTGACCAATGCAGGACTTGCTTGCCAGTATATCTGAAAATAGAAGTATTAAGTTGTTAGGAAGTTTATGTTTTTATGTTGTACAGAATATTAGTGATAATAATAGTTGTATGTTATATAATCAGTCCGCAGCCTGGTTTGAGGTGCCAACAACTTCGCTTTCTTATTCAGTTAATGCTACCTGGATGAGAGGTTGGTGGCCTAGGAAAGATGATGAGGAAGTACCTCCCCCCCCCCCCCAGCTACGTTGGGCACTCTTTTGTTTAGAAGTAAAGGATAAAAATAGAATGTTGCCATGGACAGGATGTCAGGCCAGAAAGGCAGTTTGGACCGTTAAAAATTATTTTACCTTTTCACCAGGGATTGGCACAAAATTTAATAGCACCTTTGCTGGAAATAATTTTGCTGATCAAGATCCAGCGCAGGTGGCAGTGGCCAATCCATTTGATATTTGGCTGCTTTGCGGAATCAATGGCAGCTGTACAGATTTATTACCATTTATGATGATAAGTGGGGGAGCCCATGGCATAGCTATGTTTAATTGGACTACATCTAGCAAATTTGGAACTTTTTTTGATAATTCACTGGCACCTACAGCAGGTACTAGTCCATCTTCCAAAGGACCTTTTAATCAAAATATTACCTTTGCTCATACACCCGTTTGTGTTTGGTCTCCGTTTGTTTTTATTGTAAGTAATAGTAGTAAGAGTAGTAATATAGATAGTTTGGATTGTAATAAGGATAATCGTTTTTATAGTTTATGTTGGGATGCAAGTAAGTTTCCGTTTGCTGTGGTTGCTCGTATACCACGATGGATTCCTGTCCCTGTAGAGGCCCCCCCATGCTATGACCTTGTTTAGACAAAAAAGAGATTTTTGGCATTATAGCCACTATTGTAGTTTCTATCTCTCTTGCTGTGGCTGGAGTGGTTACTGCTGCAACTGCTGTGGATCACACTGTACAAATAGCCTCTACTCTTAATGAATTGTCAGCCTCTGTTGCTATGGCATTGGATATACAAGCCTCCCTTAGTTCTCAATTGAAAGGGGGTCTGATGGTACTTAATGAGAGAATTGATCTTGTTCAAGAGCAGGTAGATACCCTTTGGCAATGTACCCAAGTGGGCTTCGAGTGGAAATATCCCGGCTTGTGTGTGACTTCCATTCAATATCAAAATATTACTCAGGCTGCTAATCTTTCTCGACAATTGTCTCAATATCTTGCAGGAAATTGGTCTGCAGGATTTGAAGATCTGATGAGTCGACTGAGATTGGCCATTGTTAGTGTCAATTCCACAAGAGCGGACTCAGGGTTGGCTAATGGATTATCCTCTTGGATCAACTCTGCCATGAATCATCTGGAAGAGTGGGCGGGCATGGGGGCTCTTTTGATTATGTTGCTCCTGACCTGTTTCCTTGGCCTCTGGTTCATATGCAAGATATGGCGCACTCAGAGGCGGAATGCAACTATGGTAGTTCAAGCTTTTACAGCCATAGAGGCAGGGCAATCCCCCCAAGCATGGCTCGCAGTCATGCAAAAATAATCGCCCATCACATATGGGATGCGAGGCTAAGCACTGCACTTGAGATATGCTGCCTGCTGCTAGCAACCTCAAGAAGAGCATGTCTGATTGCATACGGGTTGGTACCCCAGGCCCTGTCTCTGAGACAAAGGTACTGGATGGGTCTGGCTCTCCTTGGGAAACAGGACACCCGAGGTGAGGTAGTACAATGTCCCTGTTTCTATCATCAGAGATCAGACTTCTGTTCTTGCCCGTTTCGCTGCAAAACAAAAAAGAGGGAACTGTGGAAAGCACTGGACCGTGCCCTGAAATGGCGCTGGCTTCTGCTCCTTGCTGGAGCGCTAGAGTGATAAACAAGTCCTTATTTGGCTGTGCTTGTTTGCCTGGCTTGCTTCTGCCTTTGGCAACCTATCTGCATGCACCACGTGGCCTACTGGGATAGGTTCAGGATGGAGCATTTAAGGGCTAAGGGAGGTGCCCGAGGGGTCAGAAGATTGTTCAAGGTTCCTGAATAAACTGCTTAAAGAACTCTCGGGTTGCGTCGTTCTTACTGGCTGAGACGGTCACGACACATTTATTCTTTAACCATTGAGCTAGTTTTATTTTTGCTTTCTGAAACAGGGTCTTGTGCAGCACATACTAACCTGGAACATGCCATGTGGCTGAGGATGGCTTTGAACTCATTGTCCTGCTTTAACTTCCCAAAAGGGATCATGATTATCAAAAGGCTTTGAGGCCATTGAGGATAGAGGCCATAGCTATTCAAGCTGCCACATTCTACTTCCTTCCCCCATAGACTTGTAATCATAACATAATGCAGAATGCATTTAGTCCAACTCCAAAAAGTCCCCATAGTCTATCACAGTCTCAACAACGTTTTAATGTCCAAAGTTCAAAGTCTCCTGAGATTCATGCAATCTCTTAATTGTAATCCCCCACAAAATAAAATAAAGCAGATCACATACTTCCAATGTATCATGGCACAGGATACACATTACCATTCCAAAACATAGGAAAGGGAGCACGGTGAGGAGAGACTGGACCCAAGCAAGACTGAAAACCAGCTGGCAAACTCCATGCTCTGCATCTCCATGTCTGATGTCAAACGCTCTTCAGATCTCCAACTCCTTTCAGCTTTGTTGACTGCCACAAACTTCTTGTGGGCTGGTTTCACTCCCTGCGCAGGTATCCCACAGGTCTGGCATCTCTCCAGGCCATCCAGTCTTCCCCTTCACATTTTGACACAGAGCCTCTCTGGACTTTCGTGCAGGGACACCCCAGTCATGTGCCTGGCCTCCGAAATCTTCTTTAGCTGTAGAGGGAGATTGAAGGATGCTGAACCAGCTGGAGCTGGAGCTCCTGGTAGCAGTGGACCTGGGACTCCAACTCAGGTTTTCTGTGCCCAGGACCAGCCTCGTCTTGGGGGGCAAGGGGAGGTTTCCTGAGAGAAGGGGTATTGAAATGAGAGTGGTGAAAAAAATGACTCAAAGTCAAACATGGGGTACAAGCCGACAGACTGCCTGTGTTCTGCTCCTGACAGCTTTAAAGACAGCCCTCTGCTAAAGACAGCTCTCTCTCTTGCTTGAAAACAATTTTGAAAACTCTGGATAGCTCATCTCTTGCAGATTAATCTTTTATTTTCGTATCAATTCAGTCATTTACTCCAGGTTCCCTTTTGATTATCCCATGAATCAGCATCCTCTGACTCCAGTCCTTGATTTTTAGAAAGAGACAGCAAACACATTTCTTTGTTTCTTTCTTTAAACATTGCAAATGAATTCGGAGATCTGCCTGTCTTTGTTAAGCACAGGCAGTAACTTTACCTAGGTAGGATCTGGTCCTGAGATTACAATTTCCACCACACCTGGGCCTATCCTTGTTTTGTCCCAGGCTGACCTTGAACTCAGGAATCTACCTGCCTTTGTATCTTTCTTACAACCTGGGTCATAGTGCAGCTGCCTCTGTTCTTTTAGATTTTTGAAGCCCCTCATATAATTCATATTGCATCCTTGTATTTTGCATAGTTGAGAAACTGTATTTTGAGCTCATATTTTCAGAGTTCTTTCTCCCAGCTTTACAGTATAAAGTTTTCTCTTTCTTCCCATTCACAAGGCTCTTTATTTGAGTTCTCCACTGCTGTTATTTGTGTCTTGAAATAGAAAGCTATCCTGTGTTCTTTTCCTTTAAAATGCTTGGCACATGCTCACATTCAGTGACGTTATAAAGCGAGTGATGGCTTGCAGTAGAAACCTTTCCCACATTTGCTGCATTCAAATCCTTCTTATCTGTGTGAGTGATGCTCTGGTGTCGAATGAGGTGTGGCTTTCGGGAGAACGCTCTCCCACACTCTTCACATTTGTAGGGTCTGTCACCTGTGTGAGTTCTTCCATGGACAATGAGCTGTGACTTATAGTAGAAACACTTCCCACACTCTCTACATACATATGGGTGTTCATCTGTATGTACTGTCTGATGGAGAGTGAGATGTGATTTGCAATAGAAAACTTCCCCACAGTCTGTGCATGGATAAGGCTTCTCGCCTACATGACTCCTCTGATGCAGAGTGAGTTTTGACTTCTGGTAGAATGATTTCCCACACTCCATACATTCATAGGGCTTCTCACCTGTGTGCGATCGTTGATGCGCAGTGAGGTCTGACTGGCAGTAAAAGGATTTCTCACACTCTATACATTCAAAAGGCTTCTCGTCCGTGTGAATTCTCTGGTGTCGAGTTAGGTGTGCCTTGTAGTAGAAAGATTTTCCACATTCCATGCACTCAAAAGGCCTCTCCCCCGTGTGAGTTCGCTGATGTACAGCAAGCTGTGACCGGCAGTAGAAAGATTTTTGGCATTCTGTGCAATCATAGGGCTTCTCCTTTGTATGTGTTCTCTGATGCAAAGTAAGGTGTGATAAGCGATAGAAGGCTTTCCCACACTCAGCACATGCATAAGGCTTCTTGCTCATGTGAATTTTCTGATGCTGAGTGAGGTATGCCTTGTGGGAGAAGGCTTTCCCACATTCTGTGCATTCATAGGGCTTCTCACCTGTGTGAATTACTTGATGTAAAATAAGTTTTCCCTGAGAGCAGAAGGCTTTCTCACATGCCTTACACTGATAGGGCCTCTTACGTATGTGGGTTCTTGGAGGACTTGTGAGTTCTGAGTTGCAAGAGAAAGCTTTTCCACATTCTGTACATCCACAAAGCTTTATATCTATATGAGTTTTCTGACATACTGTAACATGTGAGTTCTGGAAGACGGTTTTCCTGCATTCCTCATTCTCACAGCTTCTCTCCCCTTTATGAAGTCTCTGACTTTTAGTGAGAGTCGCCTTATAATGGAGAGCTGTCTGATACGTAGGAGACATCTGAATCCCAGTGCTCTGGGATTTCTGAACAAATATCTTCCCGTGTGCTTCTCTTTCACAGGATTTTGACCCTTGATGGATCTTCTGTTGCTCCTTTAGCTCTGCCTTGAAATAAAAGAATGTGTGATATTTCTTATATGTGCAGACAAGGCCTTTTTCCTAGCTTATGTTCTTGAGTTTCTGTGAGGCATGATTTCCCACAGTCACACATTTCTCATACATACACACTTTGTCTACTGAGTCAACTTTTATAGAACAGAATCCTGAATAGATTAATAGTGGTTAGATAATGTCCCATGATCTGTGTCTTGGGTTACTTATGTAAGTGTCGTTTGTTATTGAATGTACTATAACATCTTTACAATGAGACTTCACTATGTGTCAAACACATCGAGTTAGTGTACAATGATAGCCCTGGTCAAAAATATACTGACAAGCTTTGTTGTTATGGAAAAGAAGGCATGTAGGATGCAAGAGAGACTTGGCAACTGCTCTAAAAAGGGGAGAGGGGAATGGGGGGAGTGGGTGGGAGGGACTGAGGGGAGAGGAGGGAGGAGACTGCCATCAGGATGTGAAATGAATAAATAAATTAATAATTTTTTGAGTTATTCTTTACTCTGTAATTTATAAGACTAAATATCAAGAAACAGCACAATGTTGCCTGGGTTGAGTTTTTGTAAGTGTGGGAGAAATATGAGTACATCCATATTTGTGCATGTGTGTCTAGTGGTGTGCAAGTATGCATGCACATGTGTGTGTGTTTCCAAGTGGAGACCAGGGGCTGACATCAGGTGCATTTCTGAATCACTCTCCACCATATGTTTTGAGAAAGGGTCTCCTCTCACTAGAGGTGAAGCTTGTCGACTTAGAGAGTTTAGATGTCCTGAAGTCACAGATTTTGACCACTGTGGCCACACTCAGCTTTTTACTGGGTGTTGGGGATCAAGCCTAGGTCTTTGTGCTTACAAGGAGCACTCTAGCCACTGAGCCTCTTGTCAGACACCCATAACATTCCTATGGATGAAAGGTTCCCCTCTTTCTGGTCAGGTCTGAATTAAGCCAAGTGCCCAAATTTAATGTTTTACTTACAATCTTTTCATTTGATGTCTTGCTTTGGGTGGTTCTAGCTTGCCACACACATGTCTTGTGATTTTTCTTGGTGGTCACAATTGGTGCAGTTGATATGTGAAAATCTAAAATTAGAACAAAAATATCCTTATTTACAAATCACACCAGTCTTTTTAATGCAATTCTAAAATGAATTGGGCTTCTTTTCCCTCATAGATATTGTAAAATAATATTGAGTAGTAATAAGAGTAAACATTTTAGTACTTCATGGATTCATACAACAAGTGAGACTATCACACTCTACACTGGGTCACGGGCTTGCTGCCTTGCCTTCTGGTAAAACACAGGATAAGCTGTTCACCTTTGTCTGTAGGTTTCAACAGTGATTTTCATCTGATGTTTCCTGGTTTCTCCATTTCTCTAGGATATTAACTATACATACAATGTCATCTATAGCATGCCCATTCACATGTGAAATAGACTTATTTTTAAGGTATATAGACGGTGTAGGTAGAGCCAAATGTTCTTGCTCCTGTCAGAATAAATATATGTTAGGAAAAAGATTCCTACATATGTGTTTAAAAGGGCTGACTTCGTACTGGGTAAAAGCAATAGAATAATACTCCATGGGTTTTGTCAGGAAAAGCATCTTCCTCTAGAAGGAGAAGACACCCTCTGGCAGCTCCTCTCTGAGTCATGTTTACACATCTCCCTCGCCTTCTAGACTGCTGTGCTTTCTAAAGCAGCAAGAAATAAAATAGCTAGCAGTTTATTATGGAAGTGCACTTTTCTGCTCATGGGTGACATTTTTGAATTAAACTGGTGTATACCGGAGCCAAGGTCTCACTTGGCTGGCCTAGAACTTGCTATGTAGACCAGCATGGCCACTTGCCTCTGCCTCCCAAGTACAGATTAAAGGTGTATATCACTGACCCTCAAGTGCAAAATTTTAAAAACTCACTCACACCACACTAATTGTACAACACACTCACCAGTCCATTCCCCTCAGCTGGTTCTTTTCTTGGCTTTGCTTTCAGTGCATGATACAAAACACAACTTTTCTATATCAATTCTAACTTATTTCTCCTGACCTGATAAAGTGTACTTCTATCCATGTTTCTGGAAGACCATCTACATAGCTTTATTTACACACACACACACACACACACACACACACACACACACACACACTTGTATATACACATATATATCTTTGGGGTCTTAAGAAAAAAAAATACTTGTTTGTTTTCCATTAATTTGTTTATTGACTTTCCATTCTGATCACCTCCCCTCCCCGCCTCACACAGCTCCTCGCCCTCTCCTTATTTTGACTGAAGGCTGAATCATACACTTTTATATAACAGCTCATCTATGAGTCTAATGAGGAGCATGCAGGGTGATAGCATATCTTTGTTATTGTAATTTCTCACTAAACATGGGCCTATAGGTTTATCTGCTCTGCCCCTTACTTTAATTCCACCATGTATATAGACAGGCGAAGGACACCTGCCACATACAGTAGTTCTATTTTTCATTTTAGAAAAAAACAGCCAGGCGGTGGTGGCGCACTCCTTTAATCCCAGCACTTGGGAGGTGGAGGCAGAGGCAGACGAATTTCTGAGTTTGAGGCCAGCCTGTTCTACAGAGTGACTTCCAGGACAGCCAGGGCTACACAGAGAAACCCTGTCTTGAAAATCCAAAACAAAAAAAAAACAAAAAAAACCCCAAACAAACAAAAAAAAAACAAACCAAACCAAACCAAATAAAACAAAAAAAGTAGAAAAAAACAAATAAAAAACGTCCTTAGTGAATGGACAACTGTACATTATCAAGAACAGTGTGTAAACTTTAAAAATCATTATTATATGTGTAGGGTATGGGCAAATATAGGCATACTTATGATATATACATACACATATATAAGTATGTGTGTGTATGCTTGGAAGTCAGAAGACAAATTTCAGGAGTTAGTTCTTTTCTTCTACTTTATTGTGGTGGTTTAAAAGGAAATGTCCCCAATAGACCACAGGAAGGTATAGCCTTGTCGGAGTAGGTGTGGCATTGTTAGAGGAAGTATGTCCCTGGGGAAGGCTTTGAGGTCTCAGTGGCTCAAGCCAGGCCCAGTGTGGCACTCTGTTCCTGCTGCCTGCCAATCCAGATGTAGAGTTCTCAACTACCTACCTCTTCAGCACCATCCTACCTGCATGCTGCCATGCTTCCCGCCATGATAATGGACTAAACTTCTGAACTGTTAACCAGCACAACTAAATGTTTCCCTTTATAAGAGTTGCTTTGTTCATGGTGTCTCTTCAGGCAATAGAAACTAGTAAGAAGTTGCTTAAGACACTGTTGAGCAAGCAGGCTCTCCTTGTTGCCTCTGTACTGCACGCTCCATGCCAGCTGGTCCATGAGCTTCTGGGAACTCTCTATTGGCCTGAAACTCACCACATAGAAGAGGCTAGCCTCAAACTCAGAGTGCAGAGATTAAAGGCTTGTACCACCTCTCTCACTTTAAACTTTATTTAATGAGAAGGAAGAGAAAAAACGAACAGTGCATCATTGCTCACATCATGAAACCGAGTTTCAGTCTTGTTATGTTCGGGTTTGTCTGGGCACTCTATCTTTTCAGGAGTGGGATATTGACATTAACATAAGTTGGCACTTTGAGGCATGTTAGTTTTAAAAACATTGGTTACCAAATGTTTAGGGCATAGATATTTATATTTGAGATCACTTCATCATGAAATAGCCCATAAAGTTTCATAATAAACAAACTTTCACATCTTTTCATATGCTTCAACTATTATAAGAAAACCTAATATTAATTTCTTTCACAGTTAGTTTGCTTCAAACATCATTTTCTATCTGTATAGTCCATCTTCATTAGTGAGACTTCTTATAAAAGTTAACAAAATCAGATGTTTCTAAGAATTTAGTTTGCTTGTTATCTTAGGGTTTCCATTGCTGTGAAGAGATACCATGATCATGGCAACTCTTATAAAGGAAAACATTTAATTGGGGCTAGCTTACAGTTTCAGAGGCTCAGTCCATTATCATCATGGCAGGAAGCATGGCAGCATCCAGGCAGACATGGTGCTGGAGGAGCTGAGAGTTCTACATCTTGATCTGTAGGCAGCCAGGAGGAGGCTCTCTTCTGCACTGGGCAGAGCTTGAGCATAGGAGGAAATAGGTTCCACAACCCACAGTGACACACTTCCTCTAATAACGCCACACCTTTTCACAGTGACACTTGCCATGGGCCAAGTCTATTCAAGCCACCACACTTGTCTAGGACTTGATTGGAACGTTGAACTGACTTACATCCAAGGTTGCTATTGAAAACAGGAATGTTTCCTTCCATCTTAGAGGCTTTCTGGGTTACCAAGCTAATGGTGAACACTGTCTTTGTGC
This sequence comes from Montemys delectorum, assembly GCA_019843815.1. Taxonomy (NCBI): domain Eukaryota; kingdom Metazoa; phylum Chordata; class Mammalia; order Rodentia; family Muridae; genus Montemys; species Montemys delectorum. The sequence goes on along the minus strand of JADRCD010194148.1, from coordinate 9,503 downwards.
CGATGGTTATTCTAGGAGTGGAACTTACTCATCAGGAGTAGGTTTAGATAAAAGTAGGTGGAAAAAGTTCAACGTGACCAATGGCAGATGAACTCTCTTCTTGCTGACCTTCCTTGCCCAGCATGTCCTCACTGACCTGGCAGGCTCCTGTCTGAGGCTTCTGCTACATTCCATGGCCCAAGTCCTTGCTCCAACTTGAAGATCAACTCAGGTTTGTTCATACAGTGCCCTGTAAGTATGAAGACAGATGATGCCAGAGTGCTGAGTCAGGTCTATAAAAAAAACCCAAACAGCTCCAATTCATAACCGGTGCTGTGTCAGTGATTAGAAACCTTTGGTGGAGTTTATTCAATCTTTGTTGACTGGAATACTACCTGCATGGTCATTAAACTACATAATAACTAACATAACATAGTGGTTTTTTTTTGTTTTTTTTTTTAAAGAATACAGAAGTGGAGACTCCTTCCATGCACCCACTCCCCTGCCCCCTGGGCTCTCTGGGGCATGCCTAGCTGCCTTGATTGACTTGCTGTTCCCCTAGAGCTCCACAGTCCCACCACCTCTCCACCAGCCTTCATCAAACCTGGCAAACTGAAAACATACAGGAATATCCAGGGGCAGCCAGATGGCTAAAGACCAGTGTAAGAACACAATCAACAAAAGCCAGGACAATATGACAACATCAGAGCACAGCTACCCTACTATAGCAAACCCTGGATATCCTAAAACAATCAAAGCACAAGAAAATGACCTTAAATTCAATCTTATAAAGATAGAGTCCTTTAAAGAGGAAATTAATAAATTTCTTAAAGAAGTACAGGAAAATACATTCAAACAGGTAGAGACCTTTAAAGAAAACAAATAAATCCCTTTAAAGAAATACAGGAAAATACAATTAAAAAGGTAAAGGAAATAAATATAACTGTTCAAGACATGAAAATGGAAATAGAAGCAATAAAGAAAACACAAACTGAGGGAGTCTGGGAGGTGGGAAACCCAGGGAAGAGAACATGATCAAGAGATGCAAGCAGCCCCAAGAGAATATAAGACATGGAAGAGAGAATCTCAAGGATAGAAGATTTAATATGCTCAGGCTACAGAAGAGGCTCGCCTCTAGTGTCCTCTACTGTGGGAAAAAGAAGGTCTGGTTGAACCCCAACGACACCAATGAAATCGCCAATGCCAACTCCCGCCAGCAGATCAGGAAGCTGATCAAAGATGGCCTGATCATCCAGAAGCCTGCGACTGTCCATTCCCAGGCTCGCTGCCGGAAAAACACCTTGGCCCAAAGGTGGAAGGGCAGGCATATGGGCATAGGGAAGAGGAAGGGTACCACCAATGCTCAGATGCCCGAGAAGGTGACCTGGATGAGAAGGATGAGGATCCTGCGCCGGCTTCTCAGGAGATACCGGGAATCTAAGAAGAATGACTGCCATATGTATCACAGCTTGTATCTGAAGGTCAAAGGCAATGTATTAAAAAACAAGCAGATTCTCATGGAGCACATCCACAAGCTGAAGGCCGACAAGGCCCACAAGAAGCTACTGCTGACTAGGAGTAACCAGAAGAGACCAAGAAATAACGCTTCCCCAGTGTCTGTACATAGTGATCTGTCTGAGGCCTCACATGGTTCAGTCACCAAAAACAAGCCCTTAGGGGGGAAAAAAGATATAATAGAAGAAGTTGATGCATCCATCAAAGAAAATGTTAAATCTAAAAAATTCTCCACAGAAAACATCCAGGAAATTTGGGATACCATGAAAAGAAATAACCTAAGAATAGGAATAGAAGAAGGTAAAGAGTTGCAGCTCCAAGAATAAGAAAATATTTTCAACAAAACCATAGAAGAAAACTTTACCAACCTAAAGAAATACAACATACAAGATACCATTAATAGGACAAAATAGCTGTCTACAGAATGGGAAAAGATCTTTACCAACTCTATATCTGACAGAGGACTAATATCCAAAATATATATATATAAAGAACACAAGAAGTTAAGCACCAAAACCCAAAATAATCCAATTAAAAAATGGGGTACTTAGCTAAACAGAGAATTTTCAACTGGATTCTTTAATGGCCAAGAAGCACTTGAAGACATATTCAATGTCTTAGTCATCAGAGAAATGCAAATCAAAATGACTCTGAGATTCCTCCTTACACCTGTCAGAATGGCTAAGTTAAAAAACTCCAAGTGACAGCACATGCTGGCAAGGATGTAGAGCAAGGAGAACATTCCTCCATCACTGGTGAGAATGCAAACTGGTATAACCACTGTGGAAATCAATTTGGTGGTTTCTCAGAAAAGTAGGAATAGTTCTACCCCAAGACTGGTCAGATACCAGTAAACCACTCCTGTGCATACCCCAAAAGATGCCCCATTATACCACAAGGACTGCTCAGCTGTGCTCACAGCGGCTTTATTTGTAACAGCCAGAAACTGGAAACAACCTAGAAGTCCCTCGATTGAAGAGTGGATAAGGAAAATGTGGTACATCTACACAATGGAACACTATTCAGCTATGAAAAACAAAGACAACATGGATTTTGCAGGCAAATGGATGGAACTAGAAGGTGAGAACTAGTGAGACAACTCAAACTCAGAAAGACATGCATGGCATGTACTCACTCACACGTGGACATTAGCCATGAAGTGCAGGATAACCATGCTACAATCCACGGAGCCAAAGAAACTGGATAAGAAGGAGGCCCCAAGGGAGAATACACGAATCTCAAGCAGAGGGAAAACAAAACAGTCATCCGGGCTGGCTGGAGGGAGGGAACGGGGTGGGAGAGAGCATGAGGAGGGGAACGGGGATGTGGGAGAGGGCTGGGAACGAGAATGGCAATCGATGGTGAGGGCATCTTTGGGACTAGCTGGTGACCTGGGAAGGAGGAGGTTCCTGGGAGTCTATGGGAGTAACTCTAGCTGGGACTCCTACCAGCGGTGGATATGGAGACTGAAGTAGCCACCTCCTGCAGCCAGGTGGTCCTTCCAGTGGAGGGAGGGAAACAACAACCCATCCACAAATCTGAGACTCAAAATCAGTCCTGCCTACCAGATGTGCAGGGATAAAGATGGAGCAGAGACTGGAGGAATGGCCAGTCAATGACTGGCCCAACTTGACATACATCCCATGTGATAGCCAATCCCTGACACTATAAATGATACTCTGCTATGCTTGGAGATAGGAGTCTAGCATAACTGTCTCCTGAGAGACTTTATCCATCTGCTTATGGAAATAGATGCTGAGACCCACAGCTAAACATCAGGTGGTGCCTGGGGAGTCTTGTGGAAGAGTGGGGAATAAAATTGACTGAGCCAGAGGGGTCAAGGACATAAGACCTACAGACCCAACTAACCTGGTCTCACGGAGACTGAACCATCAACCAAAGAGCATGCAGGGGCCGGATCTAGGCCCCCCACACCTGTAGCAGATGTGCAGCTTTATGTGGATCCCCTAACAATTGGAGGGGAGCCTGTCTCTGACTCTGTTGTCTGCCATTGGATTCCTTTCCCATAACTGGACTGCCTGGTTGGGCCTCAGTGGGAGAGGATATGGTTAGGCCTACAGAGACTGGGTGTCCCAAGATGGAGTGTACCCAATGGGGGGGGGCTTCCTCTTCTCTAAGGAGAAGGGAGGGGTTTGTAAGGGTGGGGCTGGGAGCGGAGGAGGGATAGAGTCACCAGGATGTGAGATGAGTGAAAAAGAAAAGTGAAAAACAAAAGAACCAAAAGAGAGAATGTCAAAGTTTCTAGAAACACCCGGACGATGGTGCTTCCATTTGTGGGCACGCAAGTATGTGTTTGCCCATGTAACAAAGCTGAGAACCAGAGGGGACTGCATGTGCGCAGGCTGTATGGCCTTCCTTTAAAATGCAAAATACTGTTCATTTATTTGTATTTATCTTCTTTGTATTTATCTTATTTGTTTGTTTGTTTGTTTTGTTTTTTGAGACAGGGTTTCTCTGTGTAGCCCCGGCTGTCCTGGAACTCTGTAGACCAGGCTGGCCTCAAACTCAGAAATCCGCCTGCCTCTGCCTCCCCAGTGCTGGGATTAAAGGCGTGCGCCACCCCCCTCCGGCTATTTATATTTATCGTATTTGCCATTCTAGGTATCGAATACAGGACCTTGGACATACTAGAAAGTTGTTTACTACTAGGCTATAATCCAGGCCTATTTAAAAAAACCACTAACCAGGAAGTAAAACACTGTTCAGTGCAGTACAAAAATACTAAAAAAATAAACTGAAGACAACACAATCCTTGGACACAATGGTAGTAACCTAAGACCCAGAACACTAAGAGAAGAGAAATGCTGTCAGTTGAAGCCAACTCGAGCTACATAAACTTAAGGCTATCTCGAAGACATTGCATTCTAAGTTTGTTTGTGATCAGAAGAATTAACATTGTCCAAAGGTCACAGCACTTAAAGTTACAGATTCAATAAAATCATCATCTTGAGAGCATAGAAAAGATGTCTTAAAGAACATTCTCGGGCTGGTGAGATGGCTCAGCGGGTAAGAGCACTGACCACTCTTCCAGAGGTCCTCAGTTCAAATCCCAGCAACCACATGGTGGCTCACAACCATCCATAATTGAGATCTGATGCTCTCTTCTGGTGTGTCTGAAGACAGCAACAGTGTACTTACATATAATAAATAAATAAATAAATAAATAAATAAATAGATAAGAATATTCTCAGTGTCTCAAGCAGTACACATAAGCACCAAAGACGACAATTGTGACAAAGACCTTATCACAGCCAGCTTGAAGTTCTCGGAAGACCAGCCTTCAGAGCTTTCTGCATAGATAGGAACCAGATGTGCAAGGTCCTGGTATAAAGAGGGACATATAAGCAGATGGAACACAATGGATAATCTAAATAGAAAACCTTGGATATTTAGTGTTATGCTTTGGATCTAAAATGTCCTCCAAAGACCAGGTGTTAAAGACATGGTCTCCCTTTTGTGGAGATGTTAGTAGAGAGAATCCATGTGTAGGAAATGACGTCATGGGAAACCACCCTAGAAGGAACATCAGCCCCTCCTCTCTACTTTCTGGCTGCAGTGGGGTGAGCAATTTTTGCAATACGGTGTGCAGCCATGAGGTTCTTACACACCACAGGCCGAGCCCCTCATCTTTCCTCTGCTCCTGTGTGAAGACAGAGCTGTGAAGTCTCCAGGCTGAAGACCTCTCCCAGCATGCCAAGATGCTTTCCTTTTCTTTCTTTTGAGACAGGGTTTCTCTGTTTAACAGCCCTGGCTGTCCTAGAACTCTCTCTGTAGACCAGGCTGGCCTCAAACTCACAGTGATCCTCCTGCTTCTGCCTCCCAAGTGCTGGGATTAAAGGCCTGTGCAACCACACCTGGCTGGCTATCAAAGCCAAGTTCCTTTCAGAGAAATCCTGGGCAGATAAACTAGATTGTTCTCCTCAGACAAAAAGCTCACAAAACCGAGGCAGCTGGAAGAAGTTCAAAGGGTCCACCGAGCAGAGTAGTCAAATCCCAGTGTGTGGCACTGGTGGGTCTCTTGCTGGTATCACAGCCAAGAGGCATCAGAAACTGGAAGTTAGGAAAGCTCAGCATGCTATCAGGGCTGCCAGAGGGGGGAAAAAAAAAAAAAAAAAGGGCCAAGCTGGTGGCTGAGAACACAGCAATGGCGGTGCCGATGCCCCACAGTAACAGCTCAAGCTGTGAAGGTCTCCGTTCCTCTCGCTGGTGGAAAACATTAAAACAAATGAACTAAAAGCAAAACCACAAGCAAAGGCAGACCTTTACTCCTTTTAAAATATTCGCCTGCAGTGTTTTGTCAGCATTATGGACAGCTAGTCACCCACCACCTGATTTTCAACAAGTCTCAGAACTCATCATAGTTGGAAGGAAGTTCTCATATGTAAGCTGTGATAAGAAACAAGTACAATGGACGCTTCATTGCCACCAGACAAAAACTAAACTAAAAAGTTAAATATGAAACTTGAAAACCATGAAGCTCCTAGAATATACAGACAACATTTTGAGGCAATGACAGAGACACTGTTTTCATTAATACCTGTGAAAGACATCAACCTCAAAATCACGAATCCAGAAAAGCAAACAACTAATAAAGAAATCAACTCACAGAATAAGAAAATATTGTTAAACTACTCATTTAACAGGACATTCATTTCCACAACATGTAAGGTCACTGGACAGTGGGAAAGGCCCCCACATTTGTAGTGAGGGGATGTTTACTTCTTCACAGAAAAGTCAAACACGTAAGTGAAATGTGTGCGCGTACAGGCTCGCACGTTACCCAAGCTCTGAGATAAAGACAACAGCAGAAGCAGAGATGAGAACCATGCTCCATGCTCACTCTGGAGTCTGGAAGAAGGCATGACGGGGATGGGATGGGGAAACCATGAGTGGCATTTCCTGGGATGCACATGGACGGAATGAGTAATTAATTCCACAGAACAGCAATTAATCCTTTAAACCCTTCAAATACTACCAGAGGATTTTTAAATGTTCATAATAGGAAGTGATAACGCCAGAGCTGGTAAGCTTATTTAACTTCATCTGATCATTATAAATGATGTAAGTACACTGCAAAAGCACACGGTTTCTCAAAAGCATGTATGCTATTACAATGTGTCTGCTAAAATGTGTAAGACAGAACTAGTGTTAATAAGTTCACCGATGATTCCCCCCTTACCAAATAAAAGAGCAAGCGACTGCTACTGAAAGCTCCAGGACCAGACTCACCCAGGGACAGCAGGCTGCTGTAGGTCTCCAGCATCACATCCCTGTACAGGGCCCTCTGAGCAGCATTCAGGTCCTGCCACTCCTCCCAGGTGAAGTCCACCGCTACGTCCTCAAATGACACCAACCCCTGGAATGACACATTTGTCTTCAGTCCAAGATGTCCTCAGTCTTAAGGAACAGAAAATGGGGTCCATTCTACTCTGTATGTGTCATATCAGGGTCCCCATAGCAGGTGACGCTTGATTTGTCTCATGGGAGAAAGAAAACTCAGCACCGGGATCTGTTAATGTAAAGATGTCAGAAAACATGGCCAGAGTTTTCCAAAGGATTTCAACATGGACAGCCATACCCAGGCTTCACTAATTAAAATCTCCAGGTCCACTGATATCTTCCACTTCCTGGAAGGACTTGGCCCATGCACCAATGACTTCAGTATTAAAAGCGGTTATTGAATATGGAAAAGCCCAGAGCTCTGGAAACAAGGACATCTTCCCGGATCTCAAAAAAAGAAAAGATCAAGTGACCACTTCCGTGACCTAAAACCTTCCCCCGGGATGTGGAGAAGGGTGGAAAAACAGAACTCTTTTTTTTTTTTTTTTTTGGTTTTTTTTTTGAGACAGGGTTTCTTTGTGTAGCCCTGGCTGCCCGGAACTCATTCTGTAGACCAGGCTGGCCTTGAACTCAGAAATCCACCTGCCTCTGCCTCCCAAGAGCTGGGATTAAAGGTGTGTGTCACCACCACCCAGCCAGAACAGAACTCTTGACTATTCACCGACAACACTTGGGTGCTGCCTTCCAATGGCTGTTGACAGCTTGAATTCTAGCAGACTCACACCAGATACTGAATGCATTGGGGAGCAGGACTCCTAAACTCTAAACAAACAAACAAACAAACAAACAGAAACTATAAAAATAAAAAGAGAGAGAAATTACGAGTGCTTGAGAGGAAACAAGCATACCAAAGCCGCATACCCTGTTCTTAATATATTCTAGTTCTTTAAAGCTGTAAACAAAGGACCCAGCAATCACTACCACTGGGATCTATCTAAAGGAACAAAAATCTGAATGCCTCAAGGATGAAGATCAGAGGACCAAGGTCATCCTGTCTCACCTAAAGCAAAACAACACGCCTTTAATCCCAGCCCTGGGAGTGGCAGAAGCAGGGAGATGTCTATGAGTTTGAGGCTAGCACAGTCTACATAGTGAGTACTGGGCTAACCAGGGCTACACTGTGAGACCCAGCTGCCAAAAAATGTAAAAGGCTTCGCATTCACGATCACAGTGACACAGTTCAATCATAACGCAGAAAATGAACTAAAAACAAAACCACAAGCAAAGGCAGACCTTTACTCCTTTTAAAATACTTCTTAGGGGTGGGTACAAAGTTCATGCCACAGATAGGTGGGGTTCCAGGATCCTGGGAAACGGAATAGAGCCTGACGTCCCAGGGACAGGATCGTCTAGGCACCAGACTGAACACCCCAAACCCCAGATACGGCGTCTCAGGAACGGGATGGCGGGAACCATCGGGGACAGAGAAGTGGGGCCAAGGGGCAGAGTCAGGCGTGGGGTTACGGATTCCCTTCCCGCCCAGCAAGTCACACGCTCCGGGCCAGAGCTGCGGAAAGCGCTGCACAGCAGCAGGGCTCGGGTCCAGGGACACTGTCCCCAGTGACCAGGGACAACATAGGACGCCCGCCCAGCCCCCACCCCGCAGCCAGGGCACAAAGAGCTCGGCTTCCGGACCTGCCACAGACTCACCATTTCAGGATTCCAGGACACCCAGAGCTTTCACTGTGGTTTTCAGTGGGGAAATGTGACACGCGGCGACAGGCAGAACCTCTCCGGACTTCTGGGCGAACGCGGAAAACCTGGACAGGACCCAACATGGAGAACAAGTGGGACAGTGGCACAGGAGGTAGTCAGAGACGAGGAGTGTGCAAGACTGAGGCCCGCCCCTACTCTCTGCCTGTGTGTCTGATTGGACATTCGTCGTCACCAGGTTCTCAAAGACAGGGCTTCCAATCTCACGTTCTCAGACTCTAAATGTCACCAATCATTGGTGAATTTAAAAAGATTGACAAGTTCTTGGCTATAGTATTTTAAGGTGAGGCTTCCTGTGGAAAAACCAGCTCCAACCTCACGTTTAAGTAGAGCCTTCTACTTAAGGTTGTATCATCTAATATGTATTTATAAATAGAAATAGGGTCTCTCTACGTAGTCTTGTTCTGGAACCTGCTATGTAGACTAGGCTGGCTGCGAGCTCACAGAGATTCTCCTGCCTCTGCCTTCTTAGGGGTGGGATAAAAAGTGTATGCCTCTTTTAATTCCACAAATTGGAGAAGACCACCGACCCAAATTATCAGGGCCAAATTAATTAAAGTAAGCTTTTAAAAATTCATGTTTATGGGGCTAGAGAGATGGCTCAGCGGTTAAGAGCACTGACTGCTCTTCCAAAGGTCCTGAGTTCAATTCCCAGCAACCACATGGTGGTTCACAACCATCTGTAATGAGATCCAATGCCCTCTTCTGGGGTGTCTGGAGACAGATACAGTGTTCTCACATATATAAAATAAATAAATATATCTTAAAAAAAAAAGCTGGGCAGCAGCACACCTTTAATCCCAGCACTTGGGAGGCAGAGGCAGGCAGATTTCTGAGTTTGAGGCCAGCCTGGTCTACAGAGTGAGTTCTAGGGCTACACAGAGCTACACAGCCAGGGCTACACAGAGAAACCTTGTCTTGGAAAAAAAAAAAAA